>CH002523.1:377843-398453 GCA_000149265.1 Ciona savignyi
CTTGCAACAAAAACTTCAAATGTTTAAAATAAATTAGCTCAAAGGTGACTTGAATCAGAATGTACCTTTTATTTTAAATTTCAGATTGCAATAGTGCACCACCTGCATTAGCCAATGGTGCCGCCCGTACGTACAACCCTCCTTCCACCACTACTTTCCCAGCGGGAACCACTGCTACGTATTCCTGCAGTGCCAACTTTGCTTTCCCTTCTGGAACAGTTACCACACTAACCTGTCTATCATCAGGCACATGGAGTTCAGCAACGGCACCTCAGTGCAGTCAAGGTGGTTTCAATTTAGAATAAATTTTAGTATTATTATCAACATGGACGTATGTAGTGTGGTATTTAATTTTAACTCAATGTGGTATTTATTTTAAGCCAATATATTTGAGTAACAGGGACTGCTATATATGTTTTATGCGGACAATTGTGTAGCTACAATAACTGTCGTGAAATGTACTTATAAGATATGTTGGTAAGAAAAACACCATATAAGTATGACGTACATTTATAAAAAATAAAACTTGTTCGATTTCGATATTTTAAGTACAGACATTACTTTGTTTTAACCCCTTAGTACCTTGTATAAGTCACTGTTTTAATCTTACAATCTTCCATTCAAAATTACTTATATGCTACAACTGAGCTAGTCAATTGTATAAGCAACTACTACTGGATTAAAGAAACAGTAGGGTTTGGTTAAATTAATGTATGTTCAATAAACCAAGCTAAAATATAATAAAACTACTATTTCCTCAGCTTGTCCAAGACCAGCAAATATTCCCAATGGAATTATAACCCCAGCAGATCTTTACATACCTATTGGTGGCACCGTTACCTACAGCTGTAACGCTGGATACACGTTTAATCCAGCTGGCATGACAAATTTGGTCTGCCCAAGTGGTTTAACTTTTGTGGTGCCCTCAACTAACACTTGCCTTAAAAGTAAGTTGATTTTCATATATGGGCAATTCTTTAACAATTTTGTAATAAAGATATGGCGAACTGACTTGATTTGTTGCATAATTGACCATCTCCATTACTTTACATTAGTATAAATGGGTTGATGGTGGCACTGTGACCAGTATTGCATGCCTAAAATTATTATAACACCAACTAGCTTGGATTCAGAAAATATTGGGCAAGTCTGCCAGTTTCTTGGGATAGCTATCTTCTTAATTGAGATATGGAGATCACCAATTACATAGATTCCAAAGATTTTTTATTTAGTTTTAACTTAGCAGCGATACAACCTTGGTGGATTACTGCTTTGTTAATTTGTTTGCTATGTAAATACCCTACTTTCAGTGAATCATCACTAAACTTGATTACATCTTCGCAGATTGTCCAGCTGCCCCAGTCCAGGGAGCCAATGGAGGACCACCTTCCTATAACACTCCAATCATTCAGGGATCAAACACATACACCCCAACAACCGTTGCCACCTACAGTTGTAATCCTAATTTTGCGTTTCCTTCAACAGTGTCAAACACAGTAACCTGTCTTTCTACGGGACTGTGGAACCCCAGTACAGCCCCTGGATGTGTTGGTGGTATGTATGTTGTATAGTGCCCGCAAACTGGACTGGTTAAAAACCGAATCCTGACTGCTTAACATTTGTTTTGTTGAAATAAGAATACTTTAAATATACAAATCATGATACAGTGGGTTTAAAGATCAGTCTGACATTGACCGCTAAGAATGTTACCAAGTATATTGAATATTATTTGCCACAATTATCATTAAATAAAATTGTTATAGAAAATTATGAATAGTAAAATGTTAATTATTAGAAGTGTTTTTTTTCTGTATTTAAAAATAAGTTAGTAAGATCCACTACATATGATAGAATATTTATATTTTATTATTGTGTAAGTAAACGTTACTACACATATAATCATCAGATTACTCTGTGTCACCATTGGGTTACCCGAGCTATTGCTGTGTATTGTACATCAGAAGTTTCTTCAGTTTTAATAAAACTTTTTAAACCACTGTGTTCAGGCGATGTCCGCTTAATGTGTAAACTGCCTTGCCTAAGGACCTAACTGATCACCTAGTGACCAGTTTAGATCCTACAGTTTGGAAACTAAAAGGCATTTCACTAACCCACCAAGCTATTTGGCCATTTAAACATGCAATTTCACTACTTTTAACATGCAATTGCTGAGAAATGTTCAGTTCTCCATCTAAAGAATATTTTGCTTTAATTCGTTTACTTGTAGTTTGTTTATAATTAAATTGGTGTTTACTAAAAATTCATTAACCATTACAATTTTTAAAATGTTATTTTATTATATTTATTTTGTTTGCCTAGTTAATTTTGTTATAAAAGTTTATTTGATTGCTTTCCTTTTGCTTGGCATTTGTGTTCTGCCGATTTTCTTCACTTCACACAAAAAATAATCCTAGTTAATAATATTTTTTTCAGCATGCCCAAGGCCTCCGGATATTCCTCATGGATCTATCAGACCAGTTGATGCATTTATTGCTTTGGGAAACAGTGTTACATATACGTGTGATCTGGGTTATACATTTAATACAGCTGGAATACCCACACTTACTTGCCCAGGGTCGTTGCAGTTTGTTGTTCCTGCTGGAAATACATGTCTTCAAAGTGAGAAAAAAATTATACTATAAATCTAATCAACCACATAACATATTAAATATTAAAATAGAATAGGATAAATATGTATTTTAGTAAATGGAAAAACGCAGGAAGGGCGATACAGTATAGTATGTGTAATTAGTAGATTACCTGGTGTTCCCTTATATGTCACCAATATCATTGCAGTTTGTTAAGTACAAGGGTGACATTACCAGCATAAGTCTACCCTATTGAAACACTATGTTCAAGCACCATTTGTTAAGAACATACTCAAGCATATACCAAACATACCTTCCGGTTCAAGTCAGTTTACAATCTAACAGACTCAAATGAGCCATTTACTGATTTTTCTTTTTATACTATCGGTAGGTCCATAAAAAATCCTTTATTTAAAATTGGTGCAGGAGAGTAACAATAAGTACTTTTAGATGAAGTACACATAAAGGTAAAAATTTAGTTGAAAATTACATAAAACTTGTGCATTTATTAAAGAATAAAAGTTAGTTTATTTTTATACTAAAATGTGTTTAGGCTATTTTAACAAATCTTTTATAATCTGCTTCTTTAAGCACAAAAAGTCACCTGGAATAAAAATTTTGGAAAAGATATGAATTACTGTTTCAACTTATTTCATTTGTCAGTTTTTTATCTTTTTTTTCAGACTGCGCTAGTGCTCCTTCTCCAGCAAATGCGAATGGGATTAATCCTCAGTATAGCACCACTGCTGTTGTGCTTCCTAGTGGTAACACATATTCTGTTGGTACCATAGCTACATATACATGTCTGACAAACTTCGTTATCACAAGTGGCACAAGTGCTACACTTACTTGCTCTACTTCAGGATGGAGCCAGTCAACTGCACCAGTTTGTGTACCAGGTGCACTTTGTGTTTATTGTTTACATTTTTTGTCAATATTTTTTCTGATAAAATTTTCACATTGGGTAAGTACAGCATTAGTGGACTGGGTGGGTTCCTGGTCAGGTAGAATTATTGCAGAATTTTGTGCTGGATCCATTACAGTTTATATTTAAAATCGTATTCTATTAACACTATGTGAATAAAACATTACCATAAATTTTATAATAAATCTGAAAGGTTTTTTTTCAATTTATTCAATTCTAAGTTTGTTAAAGCAAACATTTCTTATTCAAATTTAGCTTAAGCCATTAGAGGTTCGTTTTTTACTCAAAATTTTACAATTTATTTAAAACTTTTAGAGTCGATTCTATATTTTTCTTGCATCACATTCCCAGGCACAAACAATTCTATCCATCACCTGTAAACTTACTAAACATGATGTCACTTAGATACATCATGCCCAGCTGCACCTGCTGTATCATCTCCAAGTACAGGGCCAACGTATAGCACATCTGCAGTCTCCGGGACCAATCGTTACACAGCTGGAACCACAGCAACCTACTCATGCAATGGTGGTTTTACATTTGTTTCTGGAAATGGAGTTTTACAATGTCAAAATAGTGCATGGACCCCTTCAGCTCCACCACAGTGTATAACAGGTGTGCTGACTGAAATTTTTGTTAGAATATAAAAGGATAATTGTATTTATCCCATGGGTAAGGCAGCAAAGGATTATAGTAGTGATAACTGTTGGATTAACATATTACCTAATTGTCTAAATCAGGGATGTCCAACCTGCGGCCCGCCTGAGATTTTCGTGCGGCACGCTAGTCATTTTCACTCCAAGTAGTATTTTGAACTTCTTAGCCTAATTAAAATGTAGCAGTCTGCTTTTAGGGGCGCAGTAATAGTAGGCTATAGTATTGGAGAAAAAGGATACAGGTTTATATATAGTTATATGGTAATTGTTTCTTTATGTACCCATTTTTCTTGAAATTTAATAGGTTCTGCGGCCCATTAAATTATTTCAAGTGACAATGCGGCACACTACAATAAACGGTTGGACATCCCTGGTCTAAATAATTTTTCATTTACTTTTATTTTAATTAACCGGCCAGACAAAATTTGCTGTGCTCGTTAACATCTTAAGTTAACTTTGTAAAACAGCTGCATCATGCCCTTCTGCACCTCCCCCCGGAACAAATGCTGAAGGGCCTGCATATAATATGGTGCCAATTTCGGGAACAACATTTTATCCTGCCTCAACCACAGCTACCTACAGTTGTAAAGCTAACTTTGCATTTCCATCCGGAACTCCCGCATTTTTAACTTGTCAGAATAATCGAGCATGGAATCCAACTACGCCACCGGTGTGTCAAGCAGGTAAGTTTTTGTTATTCTTGCTCAGTCACTTTAATTCAAAGATTATTTGGAAACTACAAAATTGATGAAGCATTAATTCTATGGGTTAGAGTGTTTTGCAAAACTCTTTTGTTTTTTTTAAATCAGTAAGAATAAAATAAGTAAACTTCAACACAAATGTCTGAGCTAGTCATATTGATCTGTTAATTTCCTTCTCTGCTGTGCCTAATAGTAAACCTCACTGATAAACCCATATATATTAAAGCCAGAATTTTAAATCGAACTTCCTTTAGTTTCTTTTAGTTCAAAATGCATTTTTTTAAATAATTAGTAAAACAATGATCTAAAATGTTTTATTTTAAATTTATATCAAATTTCAGCATGTCCAAGACCACCAGCTCTCACAAGTGGTACAATCACACCTTCTGATGCTTTTATTGCAGTAGGAAGTAGTGTCACTTATGCTTGCAATCAAGGTTTCACATTTAACCCAGCTGGACAAGTAACATTGACATGTCCCGCCTCACAAGCATTTATTGTACCACCTGAAAACACCTGCTTTACAAGTGAGACGTTTTGTGTGTATATTAAAATTAGTCTGGGTGTTTATTGTTTTTAGTTAAGTATATTACTCTTAAACTTTAAATAAAAGCACGCAAAACAATTAGAAATCCACTCAGGGTCCTACATAGACAAATACCTATGCATGTAAAAATGGAAAAAATGAAACATTTAAAATATTTTGTTTTTATAATTGATTTTTTCTTAATGTGAAATTTACCATCTTCATAATGTTGTGCAAGACATATCAAAAGTTTTAGCTCTGTGATTAAAAAGTATTTTGTTGCCAAATTATTTGAATATCATGGGTGGTATTTGAAACAGAATAAAAACATCTTTAGAACCATTCCTGGGACTGTTACCAATTTAGAGAAAAACATCTATGGACCATTTTCATATATAATGCTCTAATAACTAATAAATGGTCAGTCTCGAAGACTTGGTATGTTGTATTTAATAAATACTTTAATATCAGTGTATACACAAATCACTGGGTTATGGTAATATGAATTCATTGGCTTGCTTAATGACATGACCAACTAGCAGACTGACTTTAAACCAAGCCTTCCAGATGAATATCAAGTTTGGTTATCCAAAACACTTTGTAATTTATTTTTAGGCTACAATACTGCTCAGTTTAAATTCCACTTTTCCAATTAAAGGGACAAATTCAACCTTTTCATTAAAGATTTTTCACAATTAATTATCTTTAGATTGTCCAACGGCACCGGCTGAAACAACCAACTCAAACGCTGCATCATACAGCAATTCTGCTCATGTGGTTTCAGGGATAATGTCATACCCAACAGGCACGACTGCAACCTTTACTTGCAAACAAAACTTTGTTTTACCAGTTGGTGAGACAGGAATACTTACATGTCAAAGTACATCTCAATGGTCCCCATCAACTGCACCAATTTGTGTGACAAGTAAGTGCAGTTTAAAATTTGCTGTTTGGTGATTCTTTTGACTGGAACTAAAAAAAATATTTTCAGAGATGAGCTGCACCACGGCACCTACAGCACCATCTGGACTTTCCGGGCCAACTTATTCTAAATTACCAATTGCTCCAGGAAGGTATGAAGCAGCGACTACTGCAACATACACCTGCATTGGCTCAACTGCGACTGAAGCAGGTGTTTCACCTGTGTTAAACTGTGAACCAAGTGGAGTATGGAATCCAACTACAGTTCCATCATGTTTTGCAAGTATAAAGGCTGATTCTTTTATTTATTTCCTGGCCAAATATTGTAGTTTATATTGCTTTATTTAAAATATAGTGGAGGGTCAATTTTACGAGCCATTTGCAATGGAAAATATTTTTGGTCCATTTTTGTATATACCTAATATACTGCTATACTGTACATCATATTTTTTAAAAGTTAGAATACCAGAAAAGGACTTACTTATTAAATTAATAAGATTGACCTGTAGAGAGTTACAGCCACAAGAGCTAATAATTAAAAAAATAACAACTATAAGCATCTGAGCAAAGTTTGCAATAAAGTGATTCATGCAATAGGGCAAGTCTAGTTTCAGTATGTAGTGGTTATGTAAATGTTAGTGATTTTCAGACTGAATAGTATTATTCCCAATGCTAGACACCTCTGTAGGGTAGCCACTCTTCCGACATTTTTTTCTCCTTTATAGAGATGTTGACTTAAACATATTGAATAAAATCTTGTATTTTAACAACCTACATAGTCACTCTCATGATTAAGTTGAGTACAACAATCCATATATTACTAAATGACACAACATCAACTTTTAAATTACTTGTAGAATGCCCTGTTGCACCACCGGCTGCAGATGCCAATGGGAACGCTCCAAGTTATTCTCCTTCCGTTGTAGCTGGGGTCACCACATATCCAAAAAATACTATTGCCACATACACCTGTAAAACTGGATACAACTTCGCTGTAGGAATATCCAATCAATTAACATGTGGCAGTGTGACTCCCTCTGTATGGCAGCCTTCAAATGCTCCTGTCTGCAGTTCTAGTAAGTTTGTGCATAGTTTGTGGTATAGCTAATTCTTAGTGCGTCCGGCCACAAGAAAAAGGAACAGGAATATTATAAGCAATAAGCTGGTGTGTGTTTATGCACTGGACTTTTACTTGAGGACTTCTAACCTTAATGGTTGAATATCAAGGCTTAGTGTAATAATGTAATTTGTTTTATAAACAATTAATTATTTTTTCAATTTTTATTTATTTATCAATAGCCCCGCTTCGTGTTTTTATTGTGAAAACAAAAAATAAACTAAACTGAACTGAACTAATTTTTTAAGGTTATGTTTTACCCCATCAACTAAAAAATGTAGCACACATCAGAATCTTTTAACCTTAAAATATTTATAGAGCTAATTTGAAATTAAATTAACTATTTGGTTAAAAAATAATACCTGTAAAATTTAGGTTGCTTACCAGCACCAAATGCGGCAGCAAATGGTGTGGCACCGGTATACAGTACTTCTATAGTTAGTGGAAGATATGTAAGCGGAACAACAGCTACTTATACATGCACGGGTAACTTTGCGTTCTTGCCATCGGTAACAGGTGTGCTCACTTGTAATGCTGGCACCTGGAGCCCGACTACAACTGCTCCTGTTTGTACCGCAGGTATAGTATTTAAAGTATTTAAAAATGTAGTTATTAATGCACATAAAAATATTAAAATAACTATAATTTTATACTTTATTTATATTTTTAACTATTTATTAAAAAAAAAGTTCTACAGAAAGTAGAAAAGTGTAAAAAAAACGTTTTTTATATTAATCATCATTTTGCTTTATAATTTTTTCCTAAATTCTTCTTTCATTTCGACCAACCGATTGATTCCGAGTAAAGCATGTTATTGACTTCTTTTTGTTGGGTGGATGTACGTTGTGTATCTCATGCTTTGTGCATTTCTCCCAATCAGGTTAAATCAAACTTAAAACTATTGTCTAAACGTTAAATACTTTAGCATTCTGAATGCAAATGAGATTTTTGAGATAGTATGCAAAGACGGCCAACTATTTTAAATAAAACCACAGAAACAGTTATAATCAAAGCTACGAATATGATGTTCTTCTGGTCTGGTGGTAAATGCATGTTTGTAATTAATATGTAAAAGTTCCTTGGAAGTATTTTTCAAGTGTATGATATGATATTACTGATTTTCACTTAGTTTACACATTCATTTTGTTTATTTTATTTTTTCTATTCTATTTGAATAAGATAGTTTTAAACTGTTAAACCTGTTGGTTAATGTTACACATTGTCATGTAAAGTGTAAATAATTCCATGCGCTGTGCACAAATGCAAAAACCTAAAAACAGAAACAATGAGCAAAATGAAAAGTGATTAATTATGGTGTTTCGGCCAATAGAGGAATTCAAAGATTTACTTGCTACATGCAATACATGGAGTCCCTGTTAGCTCACAGAGCTGGTTTTGCGAAGGTTATTTCCCCAAAAGAATGGTCTCCCAAATGTGGCTCATATGCTAATATCAAAATTTTGTCATTACTGCCTCGATTTCCTAAGTTTTAACTGGTAGAAAAGAAATTAATACCCAGTACAATATTCAAAAGAGGCTAATAACAGTAAAAAAATTCTGTGGGCTCACCAACAGTCTTAAGTCTGAGCCGCCTTTCCATGAGAGCTATGAGAAAGCTGGAACGAATGTATTGAAAAATCCTCTCCTTCGACCCTTCCGTTTACTGCACTGATATAAGTGGTTCTCTCTATGACAAGGATGTGGCAGGTTGGAATGTTGCCAAACTTAACAAATTGCTGGCTATAATATAGATCAATTCCGGTGTCAAAATCGAGGATGCCAACACTTCTTACTTGTACTTCAGGATGGGAAAAACACCTATTTTTCATACCGAGGACATGGACATCTACAGCATCAATTATTTTCATTTTGATGCACCCAAGTCTTGTCAAGAGGTTGAAACGATTGGCGGCTAGACTCTTCCATAACAGCAAACCAAACAGTTCTGCGAGCAAAAGCTTGCCAAAATCAACAACCAAGAACAAAAAGAAAGAGAGCACTGATTGCAAATGTGTAATGCACTTTCCAAGAATTTGTTCAGGTGACATGATTTCAGATGACGGTTAAGGACATTCCGTCCTACCCCACCTGAATCACAATGAGCAGCACACTCAGCAATGAACTTACTATTTAGAACGAAGATGATTTAAAGATTTTCTCCTCTATCGTTGTGTGCAAACCTCTCTTCACCTTACCACTGAATACTACCAACCATAACATCGACGGCACAGATCCAAGTTGCCTGTCATAAAAACAACCAGTCTACAAAAAAGTTGCAGTAAAAAAGTGTGTTCCTCTGCCATTCTTGACAAACAACAGAAAAACAACCAGGGTGCTGTTATGGGTAGTGCGAAGAAGGAGGAAGAACACCCAATCCTCTTTTGCTTTAAAGATGAGAGGGAGTTCATAGAAGGAGTACGGAACGTAACCAAAGTATGTCACAATATGTACCTTGTTCAAAGCTAGCAGAAATTTAGTAAAAAAAACTTCATACCCAAGGTCAGTTTTGTATTAAGTCTGACTGGCCCAACCACACCCTCCCGTGTGCAAGTTGTTAAAAGAGGGGAAATCTGTTTTGCTCCAATGCTATGTATGCTGCATTCAAGTCCATGTGTCATGCTACGGAGCAACTCAAATCCCTAACTCTGGGAAGGTGTGAACGTGTGATTGATACATGGATAGGAGCTGGTCAACTCAATGATCATTGTGTTGCATACGAGGTGGTGCGTTCAAACCCGTCAACGCTGATTCCATCTGGGCACACGTGGTGTGCGTATCCCCGAAGTTTACTTTGACCAACTCGAAAATCGAAGCAGCATCAATATTTTGAAAATAAAATCCAAGTGATTAAAACTGAAATGCATTTACTGTAAGGAGAGTATGAGCAAGGATTACGAGGTCTGCTCAGGGAACTGCACGGTTTGGTTTTTTTGTCATTTGTGCCCAAGGTTGCCTATTGAACCTGGGAATTGGCCATACCCTGTTTAGACCTATTGTCACCAGCATGCTTCTGTGCTTAAGAAAGGCGACTTGTAATTGTGGGAGAAGAAGCAATCCGCAGTCCGTTTAACACAACGCGCCATCGCCAAATTAAACAACAGAAAGTACCAAGGAGGGGTTGTAAAGTTGAGGACAAGATTTTTTTGTTTATTTCATCTACAAAAAAAAACTTAGTTGAGGATACACAGAGGGTAGTTATCAAATCGACAATCGTCAGATTACCTTATTCCCACTGACTGACAAGTATCCAGTTAATTGGGACATTTTCTGTATTGATCACAGGTATAGTTGGTGTCTGCTAATTAACTTTGCTGTAGGAAAGTATAGTCATGTACTGGTAAATATAATCAAGTAGATACCATTTATATAAGGAAATAACCAGTACATGAACAAATAAAACATCATTTATATGTCACTTTTCTCTAATAATTTACCCGTTTCATATTTGTTTTATTGTCTGTTATGTCTTCTGGCGGCGCCTACTAAACCTGACGTAGCAAAATACAGAACTCGTCACAAAACGCGCAACTCCAGCAATATCAAGACGTTATTCCAACTCCAAAACTTGTATTCCACTTTTACGTTAGAATATAACTAGTATTTGCGGTTTTTAAATATTATACACAGTAGGCTAACTTATGAACTTTACTTCTATACACATGACAAATTAATATTAAAACACATGGTCCAAATCAATTTAAATATGGCAAATACTACAACCAGTCACTTACTTCCAAATCGTTCAAAGGCCCAAATCTTACACGAGGTATAAATACTGCGCACAACGATAGAAATGGGCATTGTTCTGTCAAATAGCCTTATTTATAATATTAATCCCCTGTGTATATGCATGATGCAGTGAATGCAATGAAACATTGTCTATTTTTTAGTATGTAGTGCTGCACCTACTCAGCTAACAAATGGCAATGCACCAACGTATAGTCCAAGTTCTATTACGATATCTTCAACCACATGGTACAGAAGTGGAACTGTAGCAACATATACATGTACCAGTGGCTTTAGCTTTGCAAGAACTGTTTCCGACACACTGACATGTACCAGTGGATCATGGTCACCAAACTCAGCTCCATTATGTGAAGCAGGTAAAAAATTATTTTGTTTTCTCCATTTATATTCAAATTAATATGTGGTTTTTGGGTAATCATACCAATACTTGTGTAATAGTGCCCTCTTGCATATTACAAAGTATTGTTATAATTGCCTGTGTAATAATTATTTTGTGTGTTCCCCTTTGAAGTAATAAAGCATAAATATTGTACCTTTAATTAATGATTGATTGCACTAAACGAAGAATAATACAGCAAATTTACCATAACATAGAAACATCATAATTAATATCTTGATCCAGTTTGCAGTGCTGCTCCTTCCTCTCAAACAAATAGTGCTGGACCAAGCTACACACCGGGGCAAATTGGTTCCAGCAATACTTACAAAAAAGGAACAACAGCTGTATATACATGTACTGGAAATGTAGCATTTTCCTCCACAGTTAGTGACACTTTAACTTGTGGTAGTGTAAGTGCTGGCCAGTGGGAACTGAATGTTTCACCAACTTGTTCTGCAGGTCAGTTATTTATTTGCTTTTTTAAACAATAAAGTATCACTTAAGTCTTTTGTTTTAGTGTGCAGTGCTGCACCTGCTGAACAATCAAATGGAAATGCACCAACATACAACCCAAGTTCTATTACAATATCTTCGAATATTAGATACATAAGTGGAACTGTAGCAACTTATACTTGTGTGGCCAATTTTGGCATTCCCACCGGGACATCGTCAACTGTCACATGCAATGCAGGCTCATGGAATCCACCAACATCTCCTTTGTGCCAATCCGGTAAGCTTTTGGGAAAAGTTTATTAGTTGTATAAAGTAACATTTTCATTCTCAAGTATGCACTACCGATGCTCCAACACCCACAAGTCCTACTTCTGGTCCAACATACATTCCACCTGGAACTACTGTGTCCACCTCCACAACCTATGTCAGTGGGACAAAAGCTACATACACATGCACTGGAAATACAGCCTTTCCCAGTGGAACCACTGGGGTTTTCACATGTGGTTCTGGTTCTTGGCCTGCTGCAGCTCCAGTGTGTCAAGCAGGTTGTAAAATGATGTTTTTGCATGCTTTAATTATTTGAAAACATTTAGTACTTGGATTTTTTTTAAATAATTATTTTACACAGTAAACATAAGGGAATCTTTCAATAACCTATGTCAAATGTAATACATGTTTATAAGTTCTACAAAAAATGCTATAAATACCTGACCTTATGTGAAAATTTAACTCTCGACTACTTTTGATATAAAGACCCACCTCGTCTTACCTACAGGCATAATTCTATATTTTTATATATTTTTCTATTTATTGCTTAATCTTACAGTTTATTAATTCCATATTTATATATCATTTTTAGTATGTAGTGCTGCACCTACTCAGCTAACAAATGGCAATGCACCAACGTATAGTCCAAGTTCTATTACGATATCTTCAACTACACGGTACAGAAGTGGAACTGTAGCAACATATACATGTTCCAGTGGCTTTAGCTTTGCAACAACAGTTTCCGCCACACTGACATGTACCAGTGGATCATGGTCACCAAGCACAGCTCCACAATGTGAAACAGGTAAAATGTTTTTTTTGTGTTTTCTCCACTTAAAATCAAATGAATATATTCTTAGTTTTTTTTTAAATTACCTAAAGAATAGGATAGCAAGTAAAGCTCTTTTCGAATCACCTAAATGCAGTGCTTAAAATTATGGTAGGGAGTTGGGCTGCGAATGAAATATTTTCTACATAACTTACTTTACCATTCAACTAAATATGAAAGTTTTATATTACAATGGTTTGGGGGTAATCCTACCAATACTTGTGTAATAGTGCTCTCTTGCATATTACAAGATATACTTATAATTGCCTGTGTAATATTTCTCTTGTGTTTTCCCCTTTAAAGTAATAAAGCATAAATTTGTATGTTTAAATATTGATCGATTACACCAAATGAAGAATAATACAGCAAATGCATCATAACATAAAACAAAACAATTGATGTCTTGATCCAGTTTGCAGTGCTGCTCCTTCCCCTCAAACAAATAGTGCTGGACCAAGCTACACACCGGCGCAAATTGGTTCCAGCAATACTTACAAGAAAGGAACAACAGCTGTCTATACATGTACTGGAAGTCTAGCATTTTCCTCCACAGTTAGTGACACTTTAACTTGTGGTAGTGTTAGTGCTGGCCAGTGGGAACTTAATGTTTCACCAACTTGTTCTGCAGGTCAGTTATTTATTTGCTTTTTTAAACAATAAAATATCACTTAAGTCTTTTGTTTTAGTGTGCAGTGCTGCACCTGTTCAACAATCAAATGGAAATGCACCAACATACAACCCAAGTTCTATTACAATATCTTCGAATATTAGATATATAAGTGGAACTGTAGCAACTTATACTTGTGTGGCCAATTTTGGCTTTCCCACCGGGACATCGTCAACTGTCACATGCAACGCAGGCTCATGGAATCCACCAACATCTCCTTTGTGCCAATCCGGTAAGCTTTTGGGAAAAGTTTATTAGTTGTATAAAGTAACATTTTCATTCTCAAGTATGCACTACCGATGCTCCAACACCCACAAGTCCTACTTCTGGTCCAACATACATTCCACCTGGAACTACTGTGTCCACCTCCACAACCTATGTCAGTGGGACAAAAGCTACATACACATGCACTGGAAATACAGCCTTTCCCAGTGGAACCACTGGGGTTTTCACATGTGGTTCTGGTTCTTGGCCTGCTGCAGCTCCAGTGTGTCAAGCAGGTTGTAAAATGATGTTTTTGCACGCTTTAATTATTTGAAAACATTTAGTACTTGGATTTTTTTTAAATAATTATTTTACACAGTAAACATAAGGGAATCTTCCAATAACCTATGTCAAATGTAATACATTTTTATAAGTTCTACAAAAAATGCTATAAAAACCTGACCTTAGGTGAAAATTTAACTCTCGACTACTTTTGATATAAAGACCCACTTCTTCTTACCTACAGGCATAATTCTATATTTTTATATATTTTTCTCTTTAATGCTTAATCTTACAGTTTATTAATTCCATATTTATATATCATTTTTAGTATGTAGTGCTGCACCTACTCAGCTAACAAATGGCAATGCACCAACGTATAGTCCAAGTTCTATTACGATATCTTCAACTACACGGTACAGAAGTGGAACTGTAGCAACATATACATGTACCAGTGGCTTTAGCTTTGCAACAACTGTTTCCGCTACACTGACATGTACCAGTGGATCATGGTCACCAAGCACAGCTCCACAATGTGAAACAGGTAAAATGTTTTTTTTTGTGTTTTCTCCACTTAAAATCAAATGAATATATTCTTAGTTTTTTTTTTAATTACCTAAAGAATAGGATAGCAAGTAAAGCTCTTTTCAAATCACCTAAATGCAGTGCTTAAAATCATGGTTCGGAGTTGGGCTGCGAATGAAATATTTTCTACATAACTTACTTTACCATTCAACTAAATATGAAAGTTTTATATTACAATGGTTTGGGGGTAATCCTACCAATACTTGTGTAATAGTGCTCTCTTGCATATAACAAGGTATACTTATAATTGCCTGTGTAATATTTCTCTTGTGTTTTCCCCTTTAAAGTAATAAAGCATAAATTTGTATGTTTAAATAGTAATTGATTACACCAAATGAAAAATAATACAGCAAAAGCATTATACCATAAAACAAAATAATTGATATCTTGATCCAGTTTGCAGTGCTGCTCCTTCCCCTCAAACAAATAGTGCTGGACCAAGCTACACACCGGCGCAAATTGGTTCCAGTAATACTTATAAGAAAGGAACAACAGCTGTATATACATGTACTGGAAATCTAGCATTTTCCTCCACAGTTAGTGACACTTTAACTTGTGGTAGTGTAAGTGCTGGCCAGTGGGAACTGAATGTTTCACCAACTTGTTCTGCAGGTCAGTTATTTATTTGCTTTTTTAAACAATAAAATATCACTTAAGTCTTTTGTTTTAGTGTGCAGTGCTGCACCTGTTCAACAATCAAATGGAAATGCACCAACATACAACCCAAGTTCTATTACAATATCTTCGAATATTAGATACATAAGTGGAACTGTAGCAACTTATACTTGTGTGGCCAATTTTGGCTTTCCCACCGGGACATCGTCAACTGTCACATGCAACGCAGGCTCATGGAATCCACCAACATCTCCTTTGTGCCAATCCGGTAAGCTTTTGGGAAAAGTTTATTAGTTGTATAAAGTAACATTTCCATTCTCAAGTATGCACTACCGATGCTCCAACATCCACAAGTCCTACTTCTGGTCCAGCATACAATCCACCTGGAACTACTGTGTCCAGCTCCACAACCTATGTCAGTGGGACACAAGCTACATACACATGCACTGGGAATACAGCCTTTCCCAGTGGAACCACTGGGGTTTTCACATGTACTTCTGGTTCTTGGCCTGCTGCAGCTCCAGTGTGTCAAGCAGGTTGTAAAATGATTTTTTCGCATGCTTTATCTATTTGAACACATTTAGTTCTTGGAATTTGTTTTTTTTTGTATTAACTATTTGACACAGTGAACAGAAGGTAATCTTACAATTACCTGAATATATCAGATTAACTTTTTAGCTTTAAACCGCTGAGGTTTTGTGCGGTTGATCTAATAAAAAAAACTTAAACCCTTATGTTATGTTTGATACAGTACCCAGCCCATGGGCTATATGTTTAAAATAGGATAGGATAGGATATTCATCTTTATCCCCGTGAATGGAAAAACCAAGGGGGTTAACACACGGACAATCGTCAGATCACCTCGTGCCCATCGTCGGGTTACCGGAGCTATTGCAGTGTTTTGTATATAATAGACACGTTCTTCCAATTTGGTAGAACCCATTAATCCGCTGGATTCAGGCAATGTCCGTAAAGTGCCTTGCCCAAGGACACAGCCGACTAGCTAGCGACCAGTTTCGCACCTGCAACCTTTCGATTAAAAGGCGACGCACTTAACCGTTAGACCAACGGGCCGGACAAGTTTTACAACAAAAGCTATAAATACCTGTGACCTTAGGTATAAATTTAACTCTCGATTACTTTTGTTTTAAAGACCCACTTCTTCTTACCTACAGGCATAATTCTATATTTTTTTATGCTGTTCTATTTAATGCTCAATCTTACAGTTTACTAATTCCATATTTATACATCATTTTTAGTATGTAGTGCTGCACCTACTCAGCTTACAAATGGCAATGCACCAACGTATAGTCCAAGTTCTATTACGATATCTTCAACTACACGGTACAGAAGTGGAACTGTAGCAACATATACATGTTCCAGTGGCTTTAGCTTTGCAACAACTGTTTCCGCCACACTGACATGTACCAGTGGATCATGGTCACCAAACTCAGCTCCATTATGTGAAACAGGTAAAAAAATATTTTGATATTTTCTGATAAAACATTTATCTGATATATTTTTAGTTTTCTGCAATAACTATAGAATAGGATGGCTAGTAAGTCACCCAATTTTAGTAAATGTTATAGTTAGGGGGGCTGGTCATGAATCAGCTTTTTTCTAAACAACTACTTTACGATTTTACTCACTATTTAAATTGTATAATACAATTGTAATACAAAGATTGTCTTAATCTGTGTGAGTATTTGTGGTGTGCATGTTTCCAACAAGTGGTGTGAACAAAACTAGCTACTTTTAGTCAATTTTGTTATTAGTATTGTCTGCTAAGACACTTAGCAGACAATATTTTAATTTGTGTATTAATGGTTTAGCTAAATGAGCAGTATCATGCCAATCATATACAGCACACTAGAAAAGCTTTAAAACTTGCGAGGTATTTTTATGATTAATCATGTGATATCACTGCCCTGCATATTACGAGGTTATTTAATAATTTACTGTGTGATAACTCTCTCATACAATGGTATAAAACATTATCATCATATTCTACAATGAAAACCTATTTAAACTAATGAAGAATAATACAGCAAATGTATCATAACATAGAAACATTATAATTAATATCTTGATCCAGTTTGCAGTGCTGCTCCTTCCCCTCAAACAAATAGTGCTGGACCAAGCTACACACCAGCGCAAATTGGTTCCAGCAATACTTACAAGAAAGGAACAACAGCTGTATATACATGTACTGGGAATCTAGCATTTTCCTCCACAGTTAGTGACACTTTAACTTGTGGTAGTGTAAGTGCTGGCCAGTGGGAACTGAATCTTTCACCAACTTGTTCTGCAGGTCAGTTATTTATTTGGTGTCATATAAAAAATATATATGTGAGTGGAGTGTAGTATACTGCTTTGGACTACTACCTTTTTTTCATATATAAAGCACACTTCCTATGGATACTTAAAATTTTAGCACATTTAACTGACTGTTCATGTCTATTTAAAAATATTGTTGCCGCATTACTCTTTTAACACAGTATAAGAAAAAAAGTGATTAAGGCATGATGTCGCTTATAATAATCAGTATCAATTGGACGTGCAGTCAAATGTAGTTGCCAAAGTTATGGATTATGCAATAAATTGAAAAACAAACAAATTACAACACTATAACTTAACTTGTATAATAAGTAAATCAAATTTAGAAGAAAATTTTGTTTACAAAGCCGGGATGGATATTGATTCTATTTTTTATGGTAGATTAAAAAAACCTCTTAGTTTGTATAACTTATTTTAAATTGGGTAATGGATTTTTACTTCGAACAAAAATTCAAAAAATGAAGTAGCCTCAACCATTAAAATTCTCAACTATTGAAAACTGAAATCTGTTTATCCAAGATCTTAAGTGTTGTTATCCAACCTTGGTGATAAACTAGAATATTCTCTTTTCTATACAAAGGTATTTAAGGCCAGTGGCTAGTTGATTATTTGGTATTTATCACATATTGCCATAATTAATTGGTTTAACTGGTTAAATGTTTTTGGGATATTTGCATATGTAAAAATTCCTCTTTATTTATGGCCTATTTAAATATTAATATTATAAATCTAGGTAACGTTGGAAAAATCAAATGAGCCTTAATGAGTTATATGCACATAATTAACCACTGTGCCATTTAACTGGCACAATTAGATATTAGCAAATATGGCCGTTAAAATCATATGGTAGTTTATTTTTTAGTACCTGATTACAATAAAGGATTTTATCACAGATCAGTAATAAAAATAAATTAAAAAAATTACAAATATACCACACGTATATAATACAATTTTAAAAATGAAAAAAAATACTGCTGTGGAGTTAATTTAAAAACGCTCATTTCTTTAGAACATGAAAATATTTTGAATCAATAAGAAAGAAATTACCTTTAAAAAGTATGCCGTAAAATAACATGGTATTAAAGATGGATCTGGACTTGGAATTTACAGTTTAAAAAGAAATTTTTAGTTAAATTAAATTCCATTGGTGGTTTATAAACATTTTAACATATGCTCACTTAAGAAGGTATTGTAAGAGATTCTTTGTTTTTATTGATACAATTTCAATAGCTATCTGAGCTATTGAGCATTGGCAGAAAGGGGTTCTTATTTACTAGTAAGAAACAAACAATTAAACCGAATAAGTGTGTCAGTAAAAGGTTTTAAGATCTAAACTGGCAATTAGTTAGTTACTTGTGTCCTTGGGCGAGGACTTTAAAAAAACGTGCTTCTTACACAAATAGAATTAACAAATTGAACAAAAAACTATACCAATCTCTTTAACCCTTTGACGACGATGGAACTTTTGCAGTTTTTGGCACTTTTGAGTAAGGTTGCTTTAACCTTGTTTGCTGCGAATACTGTTGGACTTAGGGAAAAACAATCTATTACAAAGTTGTCCAGTAGATAATTTTCTACAAATTGGTATTTTTATTTTTTTGATGACGTTGTAGTATTTGTAATGACGTCATAATTAGTAATTTATACTCTAATTACTCGTTACTGGTAGCTTGTAGAAGATAGTAATGTATTACAAAAGTGTTCAAAATGAAATTTCCTTCAAAGTTACGTCTTTTATTTTTTGATGACGTCAACTAAGCGTGATGACGTCACATAAAACTGACAAATATGGCATTTCATCACCACAATCACTGTCGGCCTCGACCATGCTGGCAGCCTAATCCGCTGTAATCTATTCCGAAGTTGCCATATTTCTTCCGAATATCAAATAATAATTGAAATACAAAGTAAACAAAGGCGAAAAAATGAATAAATATCAATAGTAATTAGAAAAAACCATGTACACATATGTTTACATATATTATTGAAAAATCGAAAATGACTGGAAAACTCGAAAACAAAGATGGCTACTGCTAGTTTTATTCTCACAGCAACTGGTGTAACAAATTTAACTCCCCAGAACCCAAAAAAAGCAATATTTTTACCTAAAAGTTAAACTAGATACAAAAATTTTGAAGAAAAATGTTTGGAGCAATATTCCTCAAAATTTTTAAATGGAAGGATTATGTTTTTATGCGTTATTTCGAAAGATCTATTCAAATGCTTTCCAAAAATATCAAAACTAGGAAAATCCCCCAAGAAACGACTGAATTGTGCATTTTTTTTCGGGGACACATCTGGGTTACAAATATGTAACCGTCGTCGTCTAAGGGTTAATATGTAAAAACATTGCTATTTAATGTTCCACTTACAGTCTATTTATTCAATATTTATGTATCATTTTTAGTATGTAGTGCTGCACCTACTCAGCTAACAAATGGCAATGCACCAACGTATAGTCCAAGTTCTATTACGATATCTTCAAATATACGGTACAGAAGTGGAACTGTAGCAACATATACATGTTCCAGTGGCTTTAGCTTTGCTGCAACTGTTTCCGCCACACTGACATGTACCAGTGGATCATGGTCACCAACCGCAGCTCCACAATGTGAAACAGGTAAAAAAATATTTTTGATATTTTCTGCTAAAAAGTCAATCTGATATATCCTCAGTTTTCTGCAATAAAGAAAGAATAGGATGGCTAGTAAGTCACCCAATTTTAGTACAGTATAAATGTTATAGTAAGGGTGGCTGGTCACGAATAAGCTTTTTTTTAAACAAGTAGCTAGTTTTGTTCACACCACTTGAAGA
>CH002523.1:404117-424101 GCA_000149265.1 Ciona savignyi
GGTATTTATCACATATTACTATAATTAATTGGTTTAACTGGGTAAATGATGGGCCTGCTGAGAGCCGCCTGCTGAGAGCATGATAAAGAAAAAGGCGGCGAGACTAGTTCTGTATGCCCTGCTTTAAATACAATATCGTACAATTCAAGAATATTGGAAATAGTGTTTGTTTTTATTTGCTTTTGTATGCCTCTTTACACTTACTTCACTGTTTTTTTATACTTTCCACTGTTTTAGTTCTAAAAACTTCAATGGTTCATTTTTTCATAATATAGTCAGAATAAAGGGAAATTTTAATTAGGAGTAGTAAAAAAACTACTAAAGATAAAAATACAGTTCAAATTTTCCAGAGTACAAAAACTATTAGACAATCTACATTCCAATCATATCATTTGGGCATACCAATAATTAGTGAATATTTCATTTGTCAGTGCACCTCAAATTTTTCAAAGTCAAGCAGAATTGTCTTTAAATATCAAGTGGTGTTCACTAAAATTTACATAATATATTCTTAATTGGAGGTAGTTTCTAGGTATGTGGCTAGTTTAAAAGAGGGGTAAATTATCTTTCCAAACATACTAAATATTAAATCATAGCATAAACTTTTGAAAAGTACAGCATGTTTGAATTATTGCATTTAGCCGGTAGTGAAAGAGTTAAATATTAATATTATAAATCTAGGTAACATTGGAAAAATAAAATGAGCCTTAATAAATTATATATGCACACAATTAACCACTGTGCCATTTAACTGGGACAATTAAATATTAGCAAATATGGCCGTTAAAATTATATAGTAGTTTGTTTTTTAGTACTTGATTACAATAAAGTATTTTATTACAGATCAGTAATAAAAAATAAATTAAAAAAATTACAAATATACCACACTTATATAATACAATTTTTAAAATGAAAAAAAAACTGCTGTGGAGTTAATTGAAAAACGCTCATTTCTTTAGAATTTGAAAATATTTTGAGTCAATAAGAAAGAAATTACCCTTAAAAAGTATTCCGTAAAATAACATATTATTAAAGATGGATCTGGACTTGGAATTTACATTTTAAAAAGAAATTTTTATAAATCAAATTCCATTGGTGGTTTATAAACATTTTAACATATGCTCACTTAAGAAGGTATTGTAAGAAATCCTTTGTATTTTAAAAATACACTGCCAATACCTATTTGAGCTATTCATCACTGGCAGAAAATGGTTCTTAGTCACTAGTAAGAAACAAACAATTAAACCGAATAAGTGTGTCAGGTAAAAGGTTTTAAGATCTAAACTGGCCATCAGTTTGTTAATTGTGTCCTTGGGCGAGGACTTTAAAAAAACGTGCTTGTTACACAAATAGAATTAACAGGTTGGACAAAAAACCAAAAAACTATACCAATGTCTTTAACATGTAATAACTTTGCTATTTAATGTTCATCTTACAGTCCATTTATTCCATATTTATGTATCATTTTTAGTATGTAGTGCTGCACCTACTCAGCTAACTAATGGCAATGCACCAACATACAACCCAAGTTCTATCACAATATCTTCAACTACAAGATACAGAAGTGGAACTGTAGCAACATATACATGTTCCAGTGGCTTTAGCTTTGCTGCAACTGTTTCCGCCACACTGACATGTACCAGTGGATCATGGTCACCAAGCACAGCTCCACAATGTGAAGCAGGTAAATAATATTTTTTGTTATTTTCTGCTAAAAAGTCAATCTGATGTATTCTTAGTTTTCTGCAATAGCTAAATAATAGGATGGCTAGTAAGTCACCCAATTTCAGTCATTAAATGTTAAAGTAAGGGGGCTGGTCAGGAATCATCTTTTTTTAAACAACTACATTTACGATATTACTCACTATTTAAGTTTTTAATACCATTATAATACAAAGATTGGCTTATTCTGTGTAAGTATCTGTGGTCTGCATGTTTCCAACAAGTGGTGGAAACGAAACTAAGCTACTTTTAGTCAATTTTGTTATTAGTCAAGACACTTAGCAGATAACATTTTAATTTGTGCATTAATGGTTTAACTAAAATAGCGTATCATGCCAATCATATACAGCACACTAAAAAGCTCTAAAACTCGCGAGGTATTTTATGATTAATCATGTGATATCGCTCCCATGTCCGGCCCGTTGGTCTAGCGGTTAAGTGCGTCGCCTTTCAATCGAAAGGTTGCAGGTGCGAAACTGGTCGCTAGCTAGTCGGTTGTGTCCTCGGGCAAGGCACTTTACGGACATTGCCTGAACCTAGAGGCTTAATGGGTTCTACCAAATTAAAGGAACGTGTCTATCATATACAACACACTGCAATAGCTCCGGTAACCCGACGATGGGCGCGAGGTGATCTGACGATTGCCCGTGTGATAACCCCCTTGGTTTTCCCATTCACGGGGATAAAGATGAATATCCTATCCTATCCTATCCTATCCCTATCCTTGCATATTTTGTGGTAATTTAATAATTTACTGTGTGATAACTTTCCAATATTTTCCCATACAATGGTATAAAACATTATCATCATATTCTACAATGAAAACCTATTTAAACTAATGAAGAATAATACAGCAAATGCATCATAACATAAAACAAAACAATAGATGTTTTGATCTAGTTTGCAGTGCTGCTCCTTCACCTCAAACAAATAGTGTTGGACCAAGCTACACACCGGCGCAAATTGGTTCCAGCAATACTTACAAGAAAGGAACAACAGCTTTTTATTCATGTATTGGGGGTCTAGCATTTTCCTCCACAGTTAGTGACACTTTAACTTGTGGTAGTGTAAGTGCTGGCCAGTGGGAACTGAATGTTTCACCAACTTGTTCTGCAGGTCAGTTATTTATTTGGTGTCATATAAAAGATATATATATAAGTGTAGTATACTGCTTTGGTCTACTACCTTTTTTCATATATAAAACACACTTCCTATGGATACTTAAAATTTCAGCACAGTTAACTGACTGTTCATGTCTATTTAAAAATATTGTTGCCGCATTACTCTTTTAACACAGTAAAAGAAAAAAAGTGATTAAGGCATGATGTTACTTATAATAATCGGTATCAATTGAACGTGCAGTCAAATGTAGTTGCCAAAGTTATGGATTATGCAATAAATTGAAAAACAAACAAATTACAACACTATAACTTAACTTGTATAATAAGTAAATCAAATTTAGAAGAAAATTTTGTTTACAAAGCCGGGATGGATATTGATTCTGTTTTTAATATTTTAGATTTAAGAATACCTATTAGTTTGTATAACTTATTTGAAAATTATGTAATGGATTTTTATTTTATAAGAAAAATCTAAAAAACGAAGAAGCTGTAATCATTAAAATTATGATCAACTATTGAAAACTGAAATCTGTTTATCCAAGATCTTAACTGTTGTTATCCTACCTTGGTGATAAACTAGAATATTCTCTTTTCTAGACAAAGGTAGGCCAGTGGCTAGTTGATTATTTGGTATTTATCACATATTGCCATAATTAATTGGTTTAACTGTAACAATTAAATATTAGCAAATGTGACCGTTAAAATCATATAGTAGTTTATTTTTTAGTACCTGATTACAATAAAGTATTTTATTACAGATCAGTAATAAAAAATAAATTTAAAAAAATTTACAAATATACCACACTTATATAATACAATTTTTAAAATGAAAAAAAACTGCTGTGGAGTTAATTTAAAAACGCTCATTTCTTTAAAACTTGAAAATATTTTTAATCAATAAGAAAGAAATTACCCTTAAAAAGTATGCCGTAAAATAACATATTGTTAAAGATGGATATGGACTTGGAATTTACATTTTTAAAACAGAAATTTTTTTAAATTAAATTCCATTGGTGGTTTATAATCATTTTAACATATGCTCACTTAAGAAGGTATTGTAAGAGATTCTTTGTTTTTATTGATACAATTTCAATAGCTATCTGAGCTATTTAGCATTGGCAGAAAGGGTTCTTATTCATTAGTAAGAAACAAACAATTAAACCGAATAAGTGTGTCAGGTAAAAGGTTTTAAGATCTAAACTGGCCATTAGTTAGTTAATTTTGTCCTTGGGCAAGGACTTTAAAAAAACGTGCTTCTTACACAAATAGAATTAACAAATTGGAAAAAAAACTATACCAATGCCTTTAATATGTAAAAACATTAATATTTAATGCTCATCTTACAGTCTATTTATTCAATATTTATGAATCATTTTTAGTATGTAGTGCTGCACCTACTCAGCTAACAAATGGCAATGCACCAACGTATAGTCCAAGTTCTATTACGATATCTTCAACTACACGGTACAGAAGTGGAACTGTAGCAACATATACATGTTCCAGTGGCTTTAGCTTTGCAACAACTGTTTCCGCCACACTGACATGTACCAGTGGATCATGGTCACCAAACTCAGCTCCATTATGTGAAACAGGTAAATAAATATTTTTGATATTTTCTGCTAAAATGTTTATCTGATATATTCTTAGTTTTCTGCAATAACTATAGAATAGGATGGCTAGTAAGTCACCCAATTTTAGTAAATGTTATAGTTAGGGGGGCTGGTCATGAATTAGCTTTTTTCTAAACTACTACTTTACGATTTTACTCTCTATTTAAGTTTTATAATACAATTGTAATACAAAGATTGTCTTAATCTGTGTGAGTATTTGTGGTGTGCATGTTTTCAACAAGTAGTGTGAACAAAACTAGCTACTTTTAGTCAATTTTGTTATTAGTAGAGACACTTAGCAGATAACATTTTAATTTGTGCATTAATGGTTTAGCTAAATAAGTAGTATCATGCCAATCATATACAGTACACTAGACACATGGTCATCAAACGTAGCTCCACAATGTAAAACAGGTCCGGCCCGGTGGTCTAGCGGTTAAGTGCGTCGCCTTTCAATCGAAAGGTTGCAGGTGCGAAACTGGTCGCTAGCTAGTCGGTTGTGTCCTTAGGCAAGGCACTTTACGGACATTGCCTGAACCCAGCGGATTGATGGGTTCTACCAAATTAAAGGAACGTGTCTATCATATACAACACACTGCAATAGCTCTTGGTAACCCGACGATGGGCGCGAGGTGATCTGACGATTGCCCGTGTGATAACCTCCTAGGTTTTCCCATTCATGGGGATAAACATGAATATCCTATCCTATCCTATCCTAGGTAAAATGTTTTTTTTGTTCTTTTTCGCTACAGGTCATTCTCATATAAGCTAAGTTTCTCAGCATTATGTAAAAAAGGGATAGCTAGTAAAGTACTTCTAAGGTCACTAAATTTTAGTACTCAAATGTTATGATAGCCAGTCTGTCCAGAATCAGCTATTTTCTAAATTTCTCACTTCACTATTTTACTCACTATTCAAGTTTTATAATACATTTGTTTTAAACTCACTGACAACTTAAGCAGTATTAAAAAGTAGTTTAGTTTGGCATTATAAACAAGATGAATTGGCAAAACTAACTCATTGGTTCAACCAATTAGCTCATTCTGTGTGAATATCTGCTGTCTGCATGCAACCAACATGTGGGGTGAAAACTAGCTTCTTTCTAGTTCATTTGTTTCTTAGGCACGGTACTTCTTTAATTGTGCAATATTTAATTAAACTAAAATAGTAGTATACATCAAATCTTACAGTACACTAAAAACCTGTAAAGTAATCTTAGAATTAATAGGGTAATATGGACCTTTTGTATATTGCGAAGTAATCCAAGTAACTTCCTTTGTGATAACTTTTCAACAATTTTCATTTTAAATTGATAAAACATCATCATCCTATCCTATAATAATGATTAAATCAATCAAATGAAGAATATTACAGCAAATGTATCATGACATATTATTTTCTTTTAATAAGACATGAATCGCTTTCTGTCCAATAGCAAATAGAAGCTTTACCTGTGAATATACCTTTGTGAATTATTTCATCAAAGTCCGGCTGGTTGGTCTGGTGGTTAAGTGCGTAGCCTTCCAATCGAAAGGTTGTAGGTGCGCAACTGGTCGATGGATAAACATGAATATTCTATCCTATCCACCTATCCTATCTTAACATAAAAACAAAATTATTGATACCTTCATCCAGTTTGCAGTGCTGCTCCTTCCCCTCAAACAAATAGTGCTGGACCAAGCTACACACCGGCGCAAATTGGTTCCAGCAATACTTACAAAAAAGGAACAACAGCTGTCTATACATGTACTGGAAATCTAGCATTTTCCTCCACAGTTAGTGACACTTTAACTTGTGGTAGTGTAAGTGCTGGCCAGTGGGAACTGAGTGTTTCACCAACTTGTTCTGCAGGTCAGTGGTTTATTTGTTGTCATATAAAAGACATAAATATAAATATATATGAGTGTAGTATACTGCTTTGGACTACTACCTTTCTTTATATATAAAACACACTTCCTATGGATACTTAAAATTTCAGCACAGATACCTGACTGTTCATGTCTATTTAAAAAAATATTGTTGCCGCATTACTCATTTAACACAGTAAAAGAAAAAAAGTGATTAAGACATGATGTCACTTATAAAATCGGTATCAATTGGACGTGCAGTCAAATGTAGTTGCCAAAGTTATGGATTATGCAATAAATTGAAAAACAAACAAATTACAACACTATAACTTAACTTGTATAATAGGTAAATCAAATTTAGAAGAAAATTTTGTTTACAAAGCCGGGATGGATATTGATTCTGTTTTTATTATTTTAGATTTAAAAATACCTATTAGTTTGTATAACTTATTTGAAAATTATGTAATGGATTTTTATTTTATAAGAAAAATCTAGAAAACGAAGAAGCCTTAATCATTAAAATTCTGATCAAATATTGAAAACTGAAATCTGTTTATCCAAGATCTTAAGTGTTGTTATACAACCTTGGTGATAAACCTGAATATTCTATTTTCTAGGCAAAGGTATATAAAGCAAGTGGCTAGTTGATTATTTGGTATTTATCACATATTACTATAATTAATTGGTTTAACTGGGTAAATGATGGGCCTGCTGAGAGCCGCCTGCTGAGAGCATGATAAAGAAAAAGGCGGCGAGACTAGTTCTGTATGCCCTGCTTTAAATACAATATCGTACAATTCAAGAATATTGGAAATAGTGTTTGTTTTTATTTGCTTTTGTATGCCTCTTTACACTTACTTCACTGTTTTTTTATACTTTCCACTGTTTTAGTTCTAAAAACTTCAATGGTTCATTTTTTCATAATATAGTCAGAATAAAGGGAAATTTTAATTAGGAGTAGTAAAAAAACTACTAAAGATAAAAATACAGTTCAAATTTTCCAGAGTACAAAAACTATTAGACAATCTACATTCCAATCATATCATTTGGGCATACCAATAATTAGTGAATATTTCATTTGTCAGTGCACCTCAAATTTTTCAAAGTCAAGCAGAATTGTCTTTAAATATCAAGTGGTGTTCACTAAAATTTACATAATATATTCTTAATTGGAGGTAGTTTCTAGTTATGTGGCTAGTTTAAAAGAGGGGTAAATTATCTTTCCAAACATACTAAATATTAAATCATAGCATAAACTTTTGAAAAGTACAGCATGTTTGAATTATTGCATTTAGCCGGTAGTGAAAGAGTTAAATATTAATATTATAAATCTAGGTAACATTGGAAAAATAAAATGAGCCTTAATAAATTATATATGCACACAATTAACCACTGTGCCATTTAACTGGGACAATTAAATATTAGCAAATATGGCCGTTAAAATTATATAGTAGTTTGTTTTTTAGTACTTGATTACAATAAAGTATTTTATTACAGATCAGTAATAAAAAATAAATTAAAAAAATTACAAATATACCACACTTATATAATACAATTTTTAAAATGAAAAAAAACTGCTGTGGAGTTAATTGAAAAACGCTCATTTTTTTTAGAATTTGAAAATATTTTGAGTCAATAAGAAAGAAATTACCCTTAAAAAAGTATTCCGTAAAATAAGACAGTATTAAAGATGGATCTGGACTTGGAATTTCAATTTTAAAAAGAAATTTTTATAAATTAAATTCCATTGGTGGTTTATAAACATTTTAACATATGCTCAGTTAAGAAGGTATTGTAAGAAATCCTTTGTATTTTAAAAATACACTGCCAATACCTATTTGAGCTATTCAGCACTGGCAGAAAGGGGTTCTTATTTACTAGTAAGAAACAAACAATTAAACCGAATAAGTGTGTCAGGTAAAAGGTTTTAAGATCTAAACTGGCCATCAGTTAGTTAATTGTGTCCTTGGGCGAGGACTTTAAAAAAACGTGCTTGTTACACAAATAGAATTAACAGGTTGGACAAAAAACCGAAAAACTATACCAATGTCTTTAACATGTAATAACTTTGCTATTTAATGTTCATCTTACAGTCCATTTATTCCATATTTATGTATCATCTTTAGTATGTAGTGCTGCACCTACTCAGCTAACTAATGGCAATGCACCAACGTATAGTCCAAGTTCTATTACGATATCTTCAACTACAAGATACAGAAGTGGAACTGTAGCAACATATACATGTTCCAGTGGCTTTAGCTTTGCTGCAACTGTTTCCGCCACACTGACATGTACCAGTGGATCATGGTCACCAAACTCAGCTCCATTATGTGAAACAGGTAAATAATATTTTTTGTTATTTTCTGCTAAAACGTCAATCTGATATATTCTTAGTTTTCTGCAATAGCTAAATAATAGGATGGCTAGTAAGTCACCCAATTGCAGTCATTAAATGTTAAAGTAAGGGGGCTTGTCAGGAATCATCTTTTTTTTAAACAACTACATTTACGATATTACTCACTATTTAAGTTTTTAATACCATTGTAATACAAAGATTGGCCTCTTCTGTGTAAATATCTGTGGTCTGCATGTTTCCAACAAGTGGTGGAAACGAAACTAAGCTACTTTTAGTCAATTTTGTTATTAGTCAAGACACTTAGCAGATAACATTTTAATTTGTGCATTAATGGTTTAACTAATATAGGGTATCATGCCAATCATATACAGCACACTAAAAAAGCTCTGAAACTCGCGAGGTATTTTTATGATTAATCATGTGATATCGCTTCCTTGCATATTTCGTGGTAATTTAATAATTTACTGTGTGAACTCTCCAATATTTTCCCATACAATGGTATAAAACATTATCATCATATTGTACAATGAAAACCTATTTAAGAATAATACAGCAAATGTATCATAACATAAAAGCATCATAATTGATATCTTGATCCAGTTTGCAGTGCTGCTCCTTCACCTCAAACAAATAGTGCTGGACCAAGCTACACACCAGCGCAAATTGGTTCCAGCAATACTTACAAGAAAGCAACAGCAGCTGTTTATACATGTACTGGGGGTCTAGCATTTTCCTCCACAGTTAGTGACACTTTAACTTGTGGTAGTGTAAGTGCTGGCCAGTGGGAACTGAGTGTTTCACCAACTTGTTCTGCAGGTCAGTTATTTATTTGGTGTCATATAGAAGATACTAATGAGTGTACGTTACTGGTTGGACTACACTTTTTTGACATGAATCTAAACTACACTTTTTATTTATATACTGGGATTTAGGTAATCTATTAAACATGCTTATATTTAATATTTGTTGCATTTTATTGTTTTAGTTATTTTTTTTCAGATAGTTGCCAAACCTATGCATTATGGAAAAATTTGAAAATATAAAAACATATTTAACTGTAGATCGGTGAAAAACCATGGGAGTTAACACTCAGGCAATTGTCTGATGACCCACAGACAGTTTACAAGAGCTATTTTATAATGTTGTGTTTGATTCACATGTTCCTTCGTTATGGTAAAACCCATTAATCCACTGGATTAAGGCAATTTCTGTTGATGGGTTAAAGTAATGTCTATGACCAGTTTCAAACCTGCAACCATTCGAAAAAAGACGACGCACTAATCCACCAGACTAATGTGTAAAACTTTCAGGCAAACAGTGGTAAAATTAAAGTCACCGGCAACTTTGTTTGATGACAGCTATTATTCATTATCTAAATCCATTGGTTCCATTGATTAAAAAATGTAAAAAAACAGTTATTTACACCAGTGTTTCTTAAACTGTGTGCTGTGTCACACTAGTGTGTCATCTGGGATTTTCAGGTGTGCCGCAAAACTTTTTGAAATTTTTTTATCGCACCACCAATAGCCATTGTTGTCGAAGAAATGCTCGGAACTGCCGCTACCAAAAAAATTAGCAGAGTTGCCTGTCAAATGATAAAATCGAAAGGTTGCAGGTGTGAAACTGGTCGCTAGCTGGTCGGTTGTGTCCTTGGGCAAGGCACTTTACGGACATTGCTTGAACCCAGCGAATTAATGGGTTCTACCAAATTGAAGGAACATGTCTATCATATACAACACACTGCAATAGTGGATAAACATGAATATTCTATCTATCTTATCCTCTTCCACTAACAAATAAGGTTAACTGACTGGCAAGAATTTAACAAAGGATTTATCTTGTATAGTTTGCAACCCTGCACCAAGTGCATTTGACTCCAATGGCAATGATCCAACATACGTCCCTGTTGTTATCACTGGTACGACCACTTACAGAAGTGGGACACAAGCAACCTATACATGCAAAGCTAACTTTGCTTTTGATTCTACCACCACATCTTCCATTCTTACATGTGGAAGCTCAGCTGCAGGGGCATGGAATCCAACTACTGCACCACAATGCAAAGCAGGTTTTTAAAGCGTTTTATTTAATATCTATGAATTTAGAACTTTGAAAACGGTTATCATTATTCCAATAACATTGCTTGCTGTAGGCCTATATGTTTTGGTTTTCTTTACCACAACCTTTTAACTTCAGCATACCTTCGATACTTACCGATTAAGTTAACCAACCAAAAAAATGGTTATAGGGTAATTTAAAACTATTAAAAGCAACCCAACTGTGCCCACATTTTAATCTGATTCTCCATGATGTAATGACCGTTTTTGTCCAACCTTGGTACGAAACATTAGTATGCAGTTCTAGTTTATTTTTGTATGAGCTGCCATGATGAAGACCTAGTTATCGGCTGCAGGGTGGAAAAATTAAAATCAGCTGCTGACTAGTTGTTTGTGTCCTTGGGCAAGACAGTTTTTAGATATTTGGATGTTTTTCTGAAATAAGTGGTTTAATGTGTTAAACAAGAACTTTGGTAACCTAAATTCAGGCTTGGGGTAATCTGGTAAATATTCGTTAAAAACAACTCAATTATTTTTCTCTTTTAAGGAGAACATAGTTATCCTATTTTAAGATTCTAGAATTCCTTGCATTTTCTGATCTCTAAGATAAAAAAACCAAAGTTTTAACAAAGGATTTATCTTGTATAGTTTGCAACCCTGCACCAAGTGCATTTGACTCCAATGGCAATGATCCAACATACGTCCCTGTTGTTATCAGTGGTACGAACACTTACAGAAGTGGGACTCAAGCAACCTATACATGCAAAGCTAACTTTGCTTTTGATTCTACCACCACATCTTCCATTCTTACATGTGGAAGCTCAGTTGCAGGGGCATGGAATCCAACCACTGCACCGCAATGCAAAGCAGGTATTCAAAGATTTATTTCTTAATACCTATAAACTGTTATACTTCATTGACACCCTTGCATGTTTCTACAAAACTACGGATTCTATTAAGAATTTTAAAAAATCATTATTCCAAGTAGATTGCTTGCTGTAGGCCTATGTCCTTTACCACAACCTTTTAACTGCTGCTTTTAATACCTTTGAAACTCTTACCGATTGAGGTAACCAACCGAACAACATAATAATAGGATAACATAAAACTATTAAAAGTAACCCAACAGTGCTTACACTTTAATGATTATTCAAGATGTAATACCCGTTTTCGTTAGTATGCTATTCTAGTTTATTTTTGTATGAGCTGCCATAATGTACCCTAGTTGTTGGCTGCAGGGTGGAGAAATCGAAATCAGGTGGTAACTCATTGTTTGTGTCCTTGGGCAAGACAGCTTTCAGATATTTGGATGTTTTTCTGAAATAAGTGGTTTAATGTGTTAAACAAGAAGTTTGGTAACCTAAATTCAGGCTTGGGGTAATCTGGTAAATTTATGTTAATAACAAGTCAATTGTTTACCACTTTTAGAGAGAACAGTTATCCTACACTAAGACTATAGAGATTTTCTGATCTCAAAAAAAAAGTTTTAATAATGGATTTATCTTTTATAGTTTGCAACCCTGCACCAAGTGCATTTGACTCCAATGGCAATGATCCAACTTACGCCCCTGCTCTTATCACTGGTACGACCACTTACAAAAGTGGGACTCAAGCAACCTATACATGCAAAGCTAACTTTGATTTTGACACCACCACCTCTCCCATTCTTACATGTGGAAGCTCAGTTGCAGGGGCATGGAATCCAACTACTGCACCACAATGCAAAGCAGGTATTTAAAGATTTATTTCTTAATACCCATAAACTGTTATTCTTTATCGACACCCTTGCATTTTTCCCATTATATTCAATCCTTAAAAAGAGTGCATATGTTATATATATATATCACTGTATATATATATATATATTTATACAGTGATGCAGTCTCACCACTGTTGTTTAGCTATGACAACAAAGTATTGCTTGATAACATTTGATTCCAATTAAAACCAAGTTCCAACTCAAAATAACATTTTCCACTAAACAGTGTTTTACAAATGTTATTTAATATGTTTATTGGCTTTTTTTTATCACCCCATGTGGAATATAATCCATGATTTGAATGTTTTTTCAATACTTTGCTTTTAACACTTCTGATATAATGCTTTGCTATTAATGTTAGGTTTAAGCAGCGTCCGTTATAATGACAAAGAACACGCTATTAGTCAATGCCTGATTTTGAACAACTTTTTGGCTGCTCACACATTGCCTATGTTTCTACCTTCTAACGTAGCTTGTCAATCTTACGTTTATCATCAAGAGCGGGAAACCGAAGTGTGTAACATGACAATTGTCATTTTGCTTCATGCCCGCAGTCAGGTTACAAGAGTTAGTGCAATGTGTTTAAAACAATAAAGGCATTTTTACAGTTTTAGTTAAAACTATTAAACTTCTGGGTTTAATTAGTGTCTATGGAGTCGCTTGCTCAAGTATACAACTAAATAGCTAAAAGCTGGTTTTAAACCCAGAACAATTTTGCTAATGATCTTTTATGCTATTAGTGCACCCATCAAACTGCAAATGCAACACAAAGTCTGGCTGTTTAAGCGTGGCTGGTAAACAACCATTTCATCTTATAACCTTAAATTTAGAAAATATCAGTTAAGTTAGTGGATGACTAAACAACCACACAATATAAGTAACTAGTGTAGAAATTTAATCTAAACTGTGTGGCATAACCTTTGATTAATCTTAACATAAAAATTATGGTCAAATAATGTTATTGTCTTTAACTATTAAAATGAAAATGTGATGATTTATACAGTTTTCTTAGGCCATGAATACTGAAATACTAGTGTACATGAAAATAAGCCACTAAGACAGTTATATACTAGTCAGGTTTTTATTGTCAGTTGAAACATAGATAAACAGATGAAAGTATTGTCTAAAATAAATAGTAAGATTTATTTTTATTGAATATTTTGGTTATTTACTAAACTATACCAATTCTGCCTTTGAACATTCTCGAGTTAACAATTTGGATTTCTTATGCTTCTATGTTTACAAGGTAAGGCGCATTTTATACATCATATCATTAAACAACACTTACTATCATGAGCTTTGCTGCCACTAACAATTTTGCTTCTAATGTAGTAGGCTTTAATTTGCATCTTCACCTCAACCTTTCTACACTTTGGCATATGGATGAAAAGACTTCACTCTGCTTTTAGGGGCTTTTGGTAATTGTTTTTATTGCATTCACTTCTTTTGTAATCTTAATGTTTTCTGCTTTGGAATATTAAGTGTATGCATGTACTACTGTAGGATAGGATAGGATAATCATATTTATTCCCGTGAATAGGAAAACCAAGGCGGTTAACACACGGGCAATCATTAGATCTCCTCTTGCCCATCATCGGGTTACCGGAGCTATTGCAGTGTGCTATGTAAGATTCACATGTTCCTTTAATGTGATTGAACCCATTTATCCGCTGGGTTTAGGCAATATTCATTAAGTGCTTTGCCCTAGGACACAACCGGCAAGCTAGCGACAACCGACTAGCTAGAAACTAACCGGTCAGACGATACTGTAGATAAACATATTGACATTGCCACAATCTTTTTTAATTAGGCTGGTTAGTTATCTAAGTTATCCATCTACCTTATTTATATGAAACTGAAATGATAGGCACATAAACATAATGCATGAATTTCTAAGATAGTTGAAGCAAAAATGCAGAAACTAATATTATTTCTATGTAATCTTGACCAAGGCAAATAGTCACTAGTAAAATGTTATCGCTTAAACAAAATAAGAGTACCATCTCTGTAATCTTTACTGTAATAATAAAGTGTTTTAATGACAATTTTGTATATCTTAAATGATATGAATTTTACATTCGATACTACATTACAGTCTGTGCAGCTGCACCTCCTGCTGCAAACAGCAATGGTTTGGCTCCCACCTATAGTACAACAGCATTAATTGGTAATACGTACAAAAGCCAGACAATTGCAACATATAAATGTCAATCAAATTTTGAGATTCAAGTTGGTAATTCAGAAACGCTTGTGTGCAACAGTGGGACATGGAGCCCAAATGTAGCTCCAGCTTGTGTTGCAGGTAAAATTCGTTGCTTACTTCTGTTAACTGATAATCCGCCTAATTTTACTTAATTTTACATCTTATGTCACCAATATCATAGTTATGTGTGTTCTACTAAAAGTGGGAAATGTAAGATAGTTAATTGAACATACATTGTATTTCAAGTTATAGATCACAGATTACAAATATTTGGTTTGTATTTAAATTACTTGCTTAACAAGAGTTGATTTTTCACACTACCTTAACAACCTTTTGTGCAGTGTGTAACGCAGCGCCATCGCCAGCAAATGTAAATGGTATTGCTCCAACATACAGTCCAAGTGCAGTTTCCACAAATATATATAGAAGTGGTACCACAGCAACATATACTTGCTCAGGGAATTTTGCTTTTAATGACCCTTTAGCTGGAATTTTAACATGCTCTGTTGGTTCCTGGAGTTCATCTACTGCACCTGTATGTGTACAAAGTATGCAAACTTTTATCTTTATTTAATTAAGCGTAAGAAGTTTTTAATTTTTCGATAGTTGTTAATCGCCAGCCAAATTAATCAAGTTCGGAAGATTAACTAACATTAAACTTATTACCATTTGGCTAACTTGAGTCACCTAAGGTGTGACAAAATAGACAACAAAAATTTTTCAAATTTTTTTTTCGCTAGCTTACACAAGAATTTACCATTAGAATTAAAAACATGTACCACCAAACAGTGCAGAATAGCCTTGTTATATATATAGGTCTATTTCATTACTTGTTTTTTTTTAGCTTGCCCTGGTGCACCAACCCCAGGTGTAAATGGAAATGGCCCAACTTATACCCCAGCAAAGGTTGTTTTAGGTGGAAATGATAGATACAGGAGTACTACAATGGCAATTTATGGCTGTAATGGAAATACCTTTTTTCCTGTGGGAACATCTGAATCCATCACATGTAATGCTGGGACCTGGAATCCAAATGCCGCCCCGACATGCGCTGCAGGTATAATATTTTTTTAATTTGCTTATTTTTATAAATAAAATAATCTTGTTATTCTTTCACAACTAAAAGCTGTTTATCCTACTTCAGTCTTCATTTAGATAACAAACAGTGTAAATTTTTATAAGTAATGGTTTAATTTTAACATCAGCTTGTATTTAATTAAAACTCAATGCTAGTATTACTTTTTTTTCTTATTGTGTTGCGACTACAATAACTAGGTATTCATTTTCCTATTCCATGTTGTTATTTCTAGGTTGGTGGTGTACGATACAAAATATGATGTTCATGTTTTATATTCCTGTGAATATAAATATACAAGAGACATTATCACACATGCATTTGTCACATTACCTCAACATCTCAATCATACAACAAACATACAATATAACTGATTATTGCCATGTGATAACACCTCTTGCAATATTTATTATTGGGAATAAAACAACTCATCCTTTTTCATTTGTTTGAAAACATTATAAATAACTTTTTTTTTAAACATTTTTTTAAGGGACGCTATATTTTTTAATAAAAATAAAAAAAATATTTTCCAGTTTGCAATACTGCTCCAGCGGAACAAGCAAATGGCATTGCACCAACATACGCACCTGTAGGTGTCGTTTTATCTGGTGTTGCAAGATACAGACAGGGGACTGTGGCAACATACAATTGCATTGACAACTATGCTTTGGCAAGTGGATTGAGCAACCAAATTACATGCACTGTTGCTCCAAACTGGTCACCCAATTCATCTCCATTATGTACCAAAGGTGGTTTTGCTTGTGGTAGAATTAGCTTATAAATGGCATTGAAAATAATATTCAAAAGATGTCTGTTAAAACTTATAGAGTAATCTGTAAATAAGGTTGTATTAAATATCTAAACACTGCAACTGCGCTAGCAACCGAATTGTGGTGCAACAACGACTTGTTATCCCACACATGGGATATGAATATTCTATTTATATCTGGGTAAACTTAGTTTAACGACTGAATAGCATATATTTGAAGATAAAGGTATTCAAAATAAAACCCATGTTTGGATTAAAACTTTAAATGAAGCTAATGTCTCTTATGGTAAAGAAAAGACAAACCCATATAAATTGGTGATCAGAATACTGTGCTTTGTTATCCACAAGAGACTTAGCCACTGCATATGCAGTTAGATAATTACTCTTTTATACCTGCATGTATAATTTTAAGGTATTATATACCAAATGTGTTTGACTAACATTTTTGCTTTCCCTTGTTTTAGCTTGTACAGCTGCACCTGCAGCAGCAAATGCAAACGGGGACCCGCCAACTTATGACACTGCTCAGTTAAACCTTGGTCAAGGCATTTCTTACAGCAGCGGCACAAAAGCAACATACAATTGTAAAACTGATTATGCGTTGGGTGATTCTGTTTCTTCAATTCTAACATGTCAGGGAAGCACTGGTTGGTCCCCTAGCTCTGCACCTACTTGCTTACCAGGTAAACTAATGTATATTAATATAAGTTTTGTCTTTTCGCACCAATATATTTTGGAATAAACCTTATATTGTTTTGGTAGTTTGCAGTGCAGCGCCGGCAGCTGGAACAAATGGCAATTCACCAACATATAGTACAACTCCAGTTTTAACCAAATACAGAAGTGGAACAGTTGCGACTTACACATGCTCTGGAGAGTTTGCATTTTCCACAGGAGTTGTGGAAACCTTAACTTGCACAAATGGAGTTTGGTCTGCATCTGCTGCACCAGTCTGTTCGGCAGGTTTGTTCCAGTCACAATTCTAGGTTGAAAAAAAATTACCAGAAAATTGCTGTTCAATATTATTCCAACCAATTAGTCTGGTGGTTTAGTTCGACGCCTTTTAGCCAAATGGTTGCAGGTACGAACCTGGTCGCTAGCTAGCCGGTTGTGTCCTTGGGCAAGGCACTTAATGGATATTGCGTGAACCCAGCGGATTAATGGGTTCTACCAAATTAAGGGAATGTAAGTATCATACACAACACACACTACAATAGCTCCGGTAACCCGACGATGGACACTAGGTGATCTGACAATTGCCCATGTATCTATTGTATGGATGTGATAGTTAAAGCCTAAAACATATTGTAAAAAATTGGAGATTTAAAAGGTTGCTTTATTGTACTTTATGCCAGCTGGTTGAATATGCCTCTGCAATAAACTTGGCAGCCATCGTTTAAACCCAGTTTTTAGATGGGATAAACAAAAACTTTAACAATGTCTTCTGTATGTTTTTGCAAGTAATAATTGTATGCAATGATTTTAAAACTAATAAAAATCCAACCAACAAAGCAGAAAAAATATCGATTATTATTCCTTTTGCTATTAAATCACAATTTTCAAATGCCTTGTGTCTGATTATATGAAGTAGACTTTATCGTATTAGCAACCCTTGATAAAAATTGCTTCCTATATTATATCCACATACTAAAATTGGAAATTAATGGGATTTAACTGTGTGTGCATGATTAGGATTTTGCACAATATTATTTAAAATCCACATAATAGCTATTTTGTAACTATTTTTTACCATCCTTTCCTACCTATCGAGATAGTAGACGTTTTCACAGAACTTAGAAATAAATGTGACAATGCTTGAAACTACAATTCAGGAATAATTGTTCTTGTTGTAGGTTTGTCCAAGCCACAATATTGTATTTATACTGAGTTAAAGAATAGATATATTACATACCAACCTATAGAGTAAGATCATTTAGACGTCTTAAATGAATTATCATTAAATTATTAATAATATTCTGTAAGAGTATTTACAATGTGACACCTCCTACAGTTTGCCAGGCTGCTCCAGCGGCAAATGCTCAGGGCACAGCACCAACCTATAGTTTGGCAGCAGTTACTATCAATGGAAATATGAGATACCGAAGTGGTACCAGCGCTTCCTATGGCTGTACTTCCAACTATGACTTTCCAACCACTGTTCAGGATTCATTGTCATGTACTTTAGGGACTTGGAACCCCACTGTTGCACCTACTTGTGCTCCAGGTAGGAACTTTGGTTCTTATTATACTGAATTTGAATGAAACATAAAGGAATGTTTTAGTCTGCGCCATTAACTTTTTTAGTGTGATCGCTTACAAAATTCGACCAGCTACCTATCAGATATATTCATGGCAGAATGAACATTGCTTTAACTCTAATAGATTTATTGGATTACTTTAAAACTAAGTTTTAAAAAATATTGAAATACCATGGATATTATGCCCTTTAGAAATCACTGCTTTAAACAATAATGAAACATGGTCCTATTTTAAATAATTCGGATTTTGTCACTTGCTTAATAACAATTAACCGGCTGCATAGTTTATTTAGCTTCACACAAAAGGTGCACATCGACCAACACTCATGTTGTTGCATATTTCTCTGCCACATGAAGACAAATCAAAGACTTTTCAACAAGACCAAAAAAACATTTTAATCATTGAAGGGGTAGGCTTCAAAACGGGTACATGAAATTTGCACGTAATGTTAGCAGAAGCATGTATATTTGTTTGGTCATGCTCAATGCAAAGGTTGTAACCCACTAAAATGCTAACCATTCAATGAAGTTTTTTAACATCTGAAGTGAAGAACTTATTTTACATGAACTGTTGTAGCTTCAAACGTGTACCATGGTCGAAAAGCCAATGTCACCCTTGTTTGAACTACACTTCGATGAGACAATGGTTTAGGCAACAGTGGACTATAAATACATCAAGAGCAACTAAACTGGCCAACAAAACCAAAAAACTGTCATCTTACCAAGTTTGATTTTATCAGTCTTGCCATGAAAGCATCTTTATTTAACAATGAAACATCTATTGCTTCTGAAAGTGAAATGTTAGAGAGCATGGAGTTTATATTGCCAAAAGTAGTTCAAAGTGTTTTATTGAGAAAGAAAAAAGATAACAGCGAGAATGCCCGAAACAACTTATTCAGTTAAAGCTAGAAGCTCAAGCACAAATCTAGTTGTGTGACTAAGGCAGCGATTAAGAAAAACCGACCTCTGTAAGATTGTCATTTGTTACAGTTTCCATAAAAAAATTTGTTACAGTTTCCATAATACGTTAAACAGTTTGCATTACATATTTTACTCCAAAGATTATTTGCAGTGAGTTAAATAATTAAAATGACCTTGATTGATAAAACACAAATCTACTAATACCTTCGGATTTAATATGAAGAAAATTTTAATATGCATTATTCAAAGGGGTACAAAATCTAGGGATAAAAGAGGTATGTAAAAG
>CH002522.1:0-10774 GCA_000149265.1 Ciona savignyi
TGACGTGTTCGTGCAACTACTGAAAAGTGACATTTTAAATAAATAATGATATATTGCATAACGTTGAACTAAACCTATTTCTTAGAAAATTATAAACGCTGTACCAAGAAGGCAAACATACCAACAACATCAGAATCTAAAATTGACAACTTTGTTCCACCACCACGAGACCTTTGTTGTTGGAATCACGAGACCCTGGCTGGCTTGTTTTGTAGACAGGTCGTCACTAAGGAGCAGCACCGTTCGCGCGTTTATTAGATCCTTCATGACGTAGTCTAGTCGTTGGCGATTTAATCTTCGTGGTTTGGCTTGGGACACGGCCGTAAAGCTACTAAGAAAAGTTTCAAAGACCACACCCTTTGTATGGTATTTTACTAGGTAAGTAAAATATAGGTCCATGATATACGGGTTGTGGTATAACTGAAACTGGAAACTAATCCTAGGCGGGCCTAAATAATACTTATTTTATTTTTTCATATATGTACTGGCATTCTCATCAAATTTCTCTGATGTAAAATCCGAAGCTGTGGAAGTGGTGCGAGTTTTTCAAGAGTACCGGATTTGGACGGCGGTAGATACGCAAGAAGACCGACACCGGCGCAATGTAAACAATAACTGAATCTGATACCATTGTGTCTGTATTAAGCGTTGATAGCGAATAGCTGGGTGACTCCCAGTGTGGGCAGTGTGGCTGGCCATTGTGGGTGGGCACACTTAAAACCCAGACCCTAACTCTGACACACTGGGCTGGGTATTTAGAGGAATCGGCGAATAGCTAGCTAGCTAGCCATGGTTATTTGTAATTTTGTAAATAATTGTTCTTTCGGGATTTTAATAAAATGTCATTACCCGCATGGTATGAAGAAGCGTATTCTAACATGGAATGGTGGTTCCCTTATAATATGCCGAGGAAGGTACAGAAACACGGCGCAAACTAGGTTATCTGGGAAAAACCTTAAGTTCACTTTGCATGGGCCGCCGATGTAACATTTCGTGGGATACGGCGGGCATATAACCATGGGCCTCTAACTATCGCCAGGTGCAGGTGTAAAAAATAATCATGTGGCTGCTTAAAACCCGGCATGGTCCAGCATTAATTTTCAGACTGGGTACAGAGCTACTTTTCTGAGTTGGTGGCACATTTGTGTTTCCGGTACCAACCAGGTTTAGAGGGAGTTTCATCTCTTTTTTTGCGAGTATTTACTAATGGAAACATAAATTAAAATTATCAACAAGGCAATCTACCCTGAGCACATAAAACCTACTGTATTCTTTAGGTGTGTTACTTACCAGTCTAATAATCTATTTCAGTGATTTTTATCCAAATATTGACAACCGTGTAGCTTTGTACCAATTAATGCTACAGCATGAATTAAGAAGTCAGGATGTGTGATGTGACTCAAGTGGATTGATCTTTTTGACAAAGTACTCGTGCTCCGATTTGCCCCCGACTTTCCATTCATTTTCTGCAAAACATTGCACGTCGGATACGGATGGTGCTTGCGTGTTTATGGCGTTAATACGTATTTCCGCTATTCGGTGACTTGATTTTAAGGCATTTGTCGCGCGAAAACTTTAACAAGGTCGCCAAGAGGTTATCGACCCGTTTATTTTGCTTTTTTTCAAAATATACACACACATTTTAAAATTCTGTGGAAATCCTCCACATACATATTGGTGTTTGCTATTGAACCGACTGTGAAACACGAGGCCCACAGTTTGTACTTGTCTTCTTCTAACACAGTGATTCAGGCAGGAAGTATTCGAGAAATTCGGGTGATGCCTCATCAAACACTTCGTGTATACTTCTTGCAACATCTTGCGAAACTTTTCTTCCCCTGTTTCGTAAGCGTTTTTAGATTTGCATAATAGACGCTTGAGTTTCTCGGTTTGAAACATCTTGGATATTTTTTTTCTCCAATTCTTGTCCACGTGCCAATTGCAATAAAGCCGTTTTTAGGTGGCGAGATTACAGAATTCCAGGCATTGAAAAAGTTGTTCGCAAGGTCACTCATGAATACAGTAGAATCCCGCTTACCTGACCACCTATGGGACCGTGATCAAGCGCTCGCGTTAGCGGGGTGGTCGTGTTAGTGAATTTTTATTTGCAGCAAGTTGTCGTCACATGCAGCTTAAACTAAATTTTCACCAAATTCCATTATTTGTATTATCAGATACTGCAGAATGAATTTAATACTAAAGTTTATCTTGCAGGATTCAGTTCTGTTTGCCACATTTTTATGTGTGTGCGCTCATATATTAATAATATTGTTTTGATCATAAAAGAAATTTAACCTTGTTATTTTGGTGACAAAGGCAAATTATTTAGCACATGTGGTCACTTAAGCGGAGTCAAATTTAAAGTTTTGGACCAAAATATGGCGGTCCTGGTCTGAAAACCGGGGTGGTCGCGTTATTGAAACATAATGCAATGCATTACCATAGTAAATTATTTGGGACCGCACTGAGGTGGTTGGTCTCCAAGCGGGGTTCCACTGTATTTCTGTTATGACGTCATCGCATCTCTGTCTTAGCGAGACAAAAGCACAGGTTAATAATAGTTCAGCATCTTCTCTACAGCGGTGAAGATATGGTACAAATGCGGCAAAGCAGCACTAAGGATGGCGTTGCATTGAGGTGCAAAGGAAGGGTAAGCAGTTAAACTATAAGGGGAATATGTGTAAGTTAAAAGTTTTGGATGTAGTAGAAGACAGAGTAGTAGCTTTATCGCTCAGTAGATATTTCCAAATCTGAATACAACACACTGACTGTTCTGTGCTATTCATTTCACGAGGATAATACAAGTCTTTAATATGAAAGCAATCGTTTTTCGAAAAAAGCAATCTGAGTTTGATTAGTAATAATGACCATGGATGATATTGCTTCTGACCTAGGTATCTATCTATCCAACAAGACAGTGGTGGTGCTTGATGGTGTGGATTCCGGAGTGAAGTAAGTCAACCTGACCTAGGTCAAGCAAGCAGGCAATTCTCAGCAGGCGATTCGAAAAGTCAAGCAGGCAGGCAATAGCCGATAGCAGGGATCGAAATGAGGCTACCAGTGTTTCCAAATAAAAAATTATAAGTATTTTGTGAAAATTCGCGACGACGTCATTTTATTTACAGTATAATTACAGTATAGGTTTTGTGTGGGGGAAATGGTTTTAAATTTACGAAAAGCAGTGAAAATAATAAAGATGTGACGTCAACAGTGGTCTGATTCGAAGCTGGTCGCTAACTCGACGGTTGTATACTTAGGCAAGGAACATTACGGATATTGCCTAAACCCGGCGCAATAATGGGTTCGGGTAATCTAATATTGTAGGCAAGGTGATCTGATGATTGCCCTTATGTTAACCCCCTAGGTTTATTACCAATATGTGGGGGCAAATGGTTTAAATTTACGAAAACCAGCGAACAGTAATACATATATGACGTCATTTTGCATATACCGTGTATGTTCAATTAGTCGTAAGTCCTCTTATACTTCCGACTGAATTCACTTTGAGGTATGTATGAACATCTACAGCTCACCCTCTAAACGATGGTGCAAACAGATTTTACCATTATGTGGGGGCAAATGGTTTAAATTTACGAAAACCAGCGAACAGTAATACATATATGACGTCATTTTGCATATACCGTGTATGTTCAATTAGTCGTAAGTCCTCTTATACTTCCGACTGAATTCACTTTGAGGTATGTATGAGCATCTACATTTCACCCTCTAAACGATGGTATGTTCAGTTTTTACCAACATGTGGGGGCAAATGGTTTAAATGAATGAAAACCAGCGAAAATAAAAAAAGACGTTAAAAGGCTTTCGACTGAATTCACTTTGAGGTATGTATGAACATCTACATTTCACCCTCTAAACGATGGTGTAAATAGACATTAACAATATGTGGGGGCAAATGGTTTAAATTAACAAAAAACAGCGAAAATAAAAAAAAAGACGTTAGTTCTTTTTGGATATACCGTGTATGTTCAATTAGTCGTAAGTCCTCTTATACTTCCGACTGAATTTACTTTGATGTATGTATGAACATCTACAGTTCACCCTCTAATCGATGGTGCAAATAGATATTACCAAAATGTGGGGGCAAATGGTTTAAATGAACGAAAACCAGCGAAAATAAAAATAATACGTTAGGTCTTTTTGGATATACCGTGTATGTTCAAAAAGTCCTAACTCCTCTTATACTTTCGACTGAATTCACTTTGAGGTATGTATGAACATCTACCTTTCACACTCTAAACGATGGTAAGTTCAGTTTTTACCAACATGTGGGGGCAAATGGTTTAAATTAACGAAAACCAGCGAAAATAAAAAAAAGACGTTAGGTCTTTTTGGATATACCGTGTATGTTCAAGAAGTTCCTCTTATACTTTTGACTGAATTCACTTTGAGGTATGTATAAACATCTACATTTCACCCTCTAAACGATGGTGTAAATAGATATTACCAATATGTGGGGGCAAATGGTTTAAATTTACGAAAACCAGCGAACAGTAATACATATATGACGTCATTTTGCATATACCGTGTATGTTCAATTAGTCGTAAGTCCTCTTATACTTCCGACTGAATTCACTTTGATGTATGTATAAACATCTACATTTCACCCTCTAAACCAGGGATGTCCAACCTGCGGCCCGCGGGCCGCAGTGCGGCCCACCTGAGATTTTTGTGCGGCCCGCTAGTCATTTTTACTCCAAGTAGTATTTTGAACTTTAAATCTTTGCCCAATTCAAAAGTATCAGTCAGCTTTTAAGGACGCAGTAAACATCAAAACTGCAGAAAGAAAACGACGGACGACAAAAACTTATCTCATTGACTTTGTATTGCAGAAATAAGATTTTGTTTCTTTCTATATGTGTTATTTGTTCCATATTTTAAAGATGAATTTAATGGCTTTTAATTGTTTCTTTATGTACCCAATTAGGGTTGGAATTAAGGGATCGCGAATCGCTATTAGCGAACCGTTTTCTTAAGTTCACGAAATACAAAATTTAACAAAATCGCGAAAATATAAATTACCGGTACTGATTTCGCGCACTTTTAATAATAAATCCTCAACACGTTAAAATAACATCGTTTGCCTTTAACATAACATTTAACAATCACAATACTGTTACATTTATTTACCTTGCCTTTACTTTGCATTATTGGCGTATAATAAGCATTGCTATCACAAGGCAATAATCGCCATTATGCGTTAATATACCACGATTCCTTTATTTATGATTGGCGGAGATTCGACACACCCCTTTTGAATTTACGTTTATTGCAATTTATCATTACTGTACTACTAAATAACGGTACTGTCTGTCTGCTTTATGAAATAAATATCTTTCTGGGCGTTTAAGGCAATTTATCATAACCAATTTTTTTTCGCGCGCTCCTTATCCGCGCATTTCGCAAATCATTTCAAAACCATTAATTCGAACCCTGCCCTTTTTATTGAAATTTAATAGGTTTTGCGGCCCATTGAATTATTTTAAGTGACAATGCGGCCCAGTACAATAAAAGGTTGGACATCCCTGCTCTAAACGATGGTGTAAATAGATATTACCAATATGTGAGGGCAAATGGTTTAAATTTACGAAAACCAGCGAACAGTAATACATATATGACGTCATTTTGCATATACCGTGTATGTTCAATTAGTCGTAAGTCCTCTTATACTTCCGACTGAATTCACTTTGATGTATGTATGAACATCTACATTTCACCCTCTAAACGATGGTGCAAATAGATATTACCATTATGGGGGGGCAAATGGTTTAAATTTACGAAAACCAGCGAACAGTAATACATATATGACGTCATTTTGCATATACCGTGTATGTTCAATTAGTCGTAAGTCCTCTTATACTTCCGACTGAATTCACTTTGATGTATGTATGAACATCTACATTTCACCCTCTAAACGATGGTAAGTTCAGTTTTTACCAATATGTGGGTGCAAATGGTTTAAATTAACGAAAACCAGCGAAAATAAAAAAAGACGTTAGGTCTTTTTGATTCAAGAAGTCCTAACTCCTCTTATACTTTCGACTGAATTCACTTTGAGGTATGTATGAACATCTAAAGTTCACCCTCTAAGCGATGGTGCTAATAGATATTACCAATATGTGGGGTCAAATGGTTTAAATTAACGAAAACCAGCGAACAGTAATACATATATGAATGACATCATTTAGCAAATACCGTGTATGTTCAATTAGTCGTAAGTCCTCTTATACTTCCGACTGAATTCACTTTGAGGTATGTATGAACATCTTTATTTTACCCTCTAAACGATGTTACAATTCCTTATACTTTTGACTTAATTAATTTTGAAGTATGTATGAAGTATACAATTTTATTCTTGAAAGGCTGAAAATGAAATGAAAATGAACATGAAAAAAAGAGGTAATTTTGTATAATTTCTTACTTTAGAGAGACGTCTATATTTGACGTTACATTTTGATAAAAACTAACTATCATTAAGCAACGTGACAATAGGAACATGCCGGACATGTCCACAGTGAAAGTTTGGCATCTTCAAATGCCTTTCTCGTCATGTTCATGCATCGCATGTGAAACCACCTCCCACCATTCATCGTTGTCACATCCAACCTGCACAAAATGTATTGACAACGAATTCTAAATATCACATCGTAAAAATGTCATAAACAAACATAAACTCACCCATTCGTCGTCATTGAAATTTTTGTCTTTGCCACAAAAACTACACAACTCTTTCATATCGTCTAAAATTTGTAGCAGTTATTTAGTGTTTTTATAATCATTTTCAGTTTAAATCAAAATATATACCTGATAATTTCACGATATTTTTGGCTATGCACATTCTTTCGTTTTCCATATTGGTCTCTGATGCATCAAAGAACAGAGACTTATTTTGTATCAGTTGCATCGCCATCTGAAATTATAAATATTTGAGCACCCAGTCTTATTCGAATATCGATATATAATAAATAGCTTATTTAATTACAAGATGTTATAAAGTATAGTTTATCTTGCAAATTAGTGCTATTAAACATAATATAAGTTATATCGTCCATAGGCAACCTTAATGACGAATACTCCACAGCTATGGCCGTCAACTTGTACTGAATGACGAAATGGGTAGAAGCTGCATGGCATCGAGGAATTCCTAGGAGAGAGTGTTTCATGCGGAACGACAAAATTGGAGGCTAAATTTTTACAACGCCATCTGCACTTCTGCAGTGCACCGACAACGTGTTGGTAAGTTGAGCGTAGTTTTATTTAAATAACCCTAATCTTTAGTTAACAGTATTATTTTTACAGAGATGGAAATAAATGAAAACATATCTGTACGCGGCAGTAGCTCCATAATTATTGGAGCTGCTGCCGTCCTTAAAAAGGGGCCAAATATAAAGTAAGTTTAACATTAAGAGGCTTTTATTTATTTGGCAATTTTTTCTCTTTACAGTAATCAAGTAAAAAAGCCCTGTTCGCTGTTCATGTCTAGAAGGGCATTCAATGAAAAAAAGGTAATTATTTTTTTGCCAGGAGGGATTTCTTTAAACTTTCTTTTGAATAAATATTACCTTTTAAAGCAGTGGTTCCCGACCTTTCTGTCTTGGTGACCATCTTAAAATTTTTTGCAGATTCCGTGAGCCACACTAATATTCTATCCTTAATGCAAAATTAGAAAGTAGGCAAAAAAATGTTTTTTTGCATTTATTAACAAATCAATGTGATGGTTTATGGACCTTGTAGGTCCGCAGCTAAACGTGTATGATGGTCCCCTTAATTATTTTTACCAATTTCAAGTCTTGACTGATTTCTTTTGTATAATATACTACTTTTCTAATAAAGTTCCAAATTGCTGCCATTGCAAGTTTACAGTCATAGTTTATGACATCACAGTGGACGTATACTGATCTGTTTTAAAGGCATTCAATATGAGTTTTACACATTGCCTTATGCTATTGGTCCCAGAAATTTCAAGCAATTTTTCCTAGCCCAAAATTTGCTTTTGTTTGCGAAGTTCAATGGGACTACCATAATAATTCGCCCGGTCCGTTAGTCTAACGGTTAAGTGTGTCGCCTTTCAATCGAAAGGTTGCAGGTGCGAAACTGGTCGCTAGCTAGTTGGTTGTGCCCTTGGGCAAGGCATTTTATGGACATTGCATGAACCCAGCGGATTAAGGAGTTCTACCAAATTGAAGGAACGTGTCTATCATATACAACACACTGCAATAGCTCCGGTAACCCGATGATGGGTGCGAGGTGATCTGACGATTGCCTGTGTGTTAACCCCCTTGGTTTTCCCATTCACGGGGATAAAGATGAATATCCTATCCTAATAAATAATTCAAGATTTCATTTTTTCAGACAGGGGACAATACCCAAAGGTGCTATGTAAGTGCAATATTTCCAAATTGTATCCTTATTTCGGTTTTGTCTTTCAATTATACATTACAGATGGCTTAACAAAAAAAATTGTTTGACTGGAGAAGGTGGAAGGAAGACAGGGGAGGAAATGAGAGGGAGGCAGGCAGACAAACCAAAAAATTAATATTGTGAATGTGAACGGTGTAACACATGGAAAATGCTATCACTATTCTTCGGAACTTTGTTACCTTAAAATTATAATAATGAACATAAATGGTTTAAAAAGAGTGTTAAAGAGATTCCAACATGCCCAGGAGGCTCTCTCAATATGTCGTTAGAGTTTTTATTACAGAATGTCGTTAGAGTTTTTATTACTCTTCGCCTGTAGCCATATTCATAACTGTTTGTTACTAAATTCTACTTAAGCCCACAGTCTGCCAGGTGCTACCACATAGTGGTTGCTTTAGGTGCAATTTTTTGTCTCTGGCACAATACAAGTCGCGCCGCTTCCACAAGGATAGCATGACAAACACATCACTTTTGGACTTTTGAAGTGCTAACACTTATGAAGAGTGTGCATGTTACCCTGGCACAAATAATTTACCACCTATTATAGAGGTGCGAACACGAAAACGTGTGTTTTGATTGCTCTGGCATGCTGTGCAGAAGTATTGTATTAATAAATAAATAGCCAAACCAAAGTATCAAGTAATTTGCCTTTTGTAAATGTGTACATGCAAAATGAACTTGCACATTAATATAAGAGAATGGGAATACATCCAAAACATTTTGCTCAGTTAAACTTACCAAGAGGTGATTCCTCATAAGCTTAATGACATATACAACATTTTCAGGATTAATATTATTAAGCAAAGAAACAGCATTTGCAATTAAAAGCGGAATTACAATAGAGCTGTGGCATTTTTTCCCATGACCACATTTCATTGTTTAAAATGGAGCACATATGCTTGCATGGTAAAAGCGATCTTTCCCAACTGCGGCATTGACAGTATATAATCCCTCCAGAAGTACATTTTCGATTCACTGAAAAATGTGAACATTCCATCTTCAGATAACATTGATGCATGTCGTGTGGGAATGTGTTTACAAGACTCGAGAGTTGACATCATATGAGTAATAAACCAATTTGGTCTTTCTTTAAGATACGATGGGATGGTGTCAGAAAATTTCTTCACTAATGAGGACATAAAAAAACATCTTAATTAGAACATCTTAGTACAAAATATTACAAGACTGGAATTTTACAAAAGAAAGAACAAACAATTATTCAATATTACCGAGATTGGCGAGCAGGAATATAATTCTCCATTAACGAAGATAAGAGCCCAGAGAATGATTTGTTGTTTTTTGACAAAAAACGTTCTTTAAGATCTCGGTTTTGCCTCAAACAAAACTAGGTAATTTGCTATTAAAACCATCATTCAAACTTGATTTTTTTGCAATTTGATTAAAATTGATACTAAAATATTGCATGTAATAAAAACACAAGTACTGTCAAATTGGTATAAGTTTACAGTAAGGTGTTGTACTTGGGCAATGCACTTAGCTTAGCAGATGCAGCAGCAAAACATTATTTACTCAAAGTTTGCAGAAGAAAAACAGGATTAGGGTACCTTTCAACAGCGTTGGTTGTCGTGGACACGGTATATTTAAAGTGGTACTTTTTAAACCCCCAAATCCAACGCTAAAAAAAATAGTTACGTTACGAGAGCTCACATCAAATTAGTTTAGTTTGTATACATTAGAAAACAAACAAATGTTAGTTAAAACTTGAAATGGTTAAAAAATAATTACCAATATATGTATTTATATTTTATTTTAATGGCTATTATAATAAATAGGTTTTTATACCTCTTTCACCGGCAACCATATTTTTGAAATATAGTTTTTAAATTTCTGGTTTTGCCACAGCTCTGACAATTTTAATGACTCCAGCGCAGATTCAAATTCCTTGGTGTCTCTTGCATCAGCAACCATGTTAAGAGCTTCCATACATTCAGCGCTGTGTTCGGACATGCAGTTTTCTCCCTTAGCAATCCACCGTTTCCATGCTTGTTTACGATGAAAATCGCACAAGAGTACCGAACAATCTAAATGATAGACATATTATATTAGTACTTTTATACGATAACACAAAATTGTTACATTAATAAGAAATTTGTTTCCGTAAAAATCCAAACCATGGCATTAAAGTTTTACTGTTTAGCTGTAAAATTACTATAAACCGGAGTTACTAGTGTAATATCATCGGTCGCTTTATATTGTAGAATTGTGCAAAGTTAATAAATATCTTTCTAATTTACCACTCACTAGTAAACACCTCCTCAAATGCATTGATTTCTTCATTATCGAAATCAGTTAAACAAACATGTGGATTAAATTT
>CH002522.1:11161-21625 GCA_000149265.1 Ciona savignyi
ATGTTGCATCAAGGCAACACCAATAATTGCCATACAGATTTAACAGATGCTTTTGAAATTCAGTTTGGTAGACAAATAGTAATGTCTGTTCACTATAATCTGTTGGTATTTTAACATCGCCATTTTTGGGGATATTGCTGTTGATAACATCTATATTGTACAGGGTATTTTTTATATGTGGCCTGAAATAAACGCTATTATCAGCATGCTTCGCTTGGTACTCTTCTACCATATGTTCCACATTAACTTGGTCCAATTCACTAAAGCGATTTTTTATGTTTTGGTGATTCATTTTGGTATAAATTTCTTTTCGTTCCGGAAAATATCGCCGGTTTTCAATATTTACAGATTTTCCTTCTGGGAACAGTGTGCTATCAGTTTGTACTTCGTCGACGTTTTTAATTCCTTCCATAACATAATTGTTAATCAGTTGTGCAATTCGTTTATCCATGGTCTGAGATATACCATCTTGCCCTCCCAATACGTGATTAGTGTGGTTTTTCGCATTGGAATAGTTGAGAAATATAAGCACCTTTGCATCAATTACTCTATTTCCGGTATCAGCTGCAAGTTTTAAATCCAAAATTGCTTTGGTCCTGCTGTTTTTAGTCGATTCAGCTGCAAGCTAAAAATCAAATTAAAATAAATTTTCCTTCGTGTTCATGAGTTATCTGCCTGATTACTGATTTGAGTGGGGATGCCTTGCTAAGGATTCACAAGTAAACGGTTAGAGTCTGTTGAACATATTCTTTAATCTCACCTTGAAATTAGGATAGTACATCCTTTGATGCATTGTTATTCGGGCGTGACAGTCCAACTTTTTAGTAGGTTGATACATGGCACGCATGACAGAAATAGCTTCTGTATGATCATCCTTTTCTTTCTAGTGTAAAAATTTAATATTAGTCTAGCATAGTTGAAACCTCTGGCGGATCTAGAACAAAATAGTAGGAGTTTCGTGAACAAAGCAAGCACAACTTTTTGTCCAGAGAGCATTTTTTTTGTAAAAAGGGAAGTTCTGAACCCTGTAAAGACTACTGGGATCTGGCGTTGGTTAAAACATAAGTACAGTACCATATTACAATGCAATGATTTATTTAATATAGAAGATTAATTAGGTTATATTACCAACTCTCTTTCGACTTTTTGTTTCAGTTTAAAAGCTTTATGTCTATCTGGTCCATGATGACAATGCAGAACTTTTGATCCGCTAAGAGGAGTGTATGGAACATATTCCTTGCAACTTCCATTTGAAAAATGGCTTGTCAACTCCCAACGTCTAAACTTTTTTGGGAAATCTATAATGTTAAAAGATGTGTAAACTTCTAATTAACGCCTAGAACGAAAAAAAAATATATATACCAGTTATGGGCATTATCATATTCAGAGGGGCACAAAATTTAAAAATATTTAAAACCAGTAGTAAATTGGTGGCAGTTTACATGGGAGATTAGTTAAAGCATCATCAAAGCGGCAGTCGTCCTTTAAATCCTTAATGAATATAAACTTTTTGTCGTAGGGTACTTACTTTTTTATTTTTATTTTGTTGCATCAATAAAACTAGAACAGCTATTTTAAAGAAATTCATTCTATTATAATGTCACCAAATAGAGATTTGGTCGCAATACCTTTATACAAGTTACCTTCTTTTTGAAATTTGGTTGTCTGAACTGTTACAAATCTGTAGCAGTTTTCAGCTTCAAAAGAAGCAACCCAATGTAGTGCTTCTTCCAAATTATTAAAATGTAAAATTTCTTTAATATTATCCTCAGGACCTTTTTCTTAATAGGAAATAAAAAATAAATTTAAACATTTGACATACAAAAAAAACAACTTATGGGTACTATATAGAAAAATGCTACTACAATATGATCTGACGATTGCCCATGTGTAATTCCCCTTGGTTTTCCAATTCACAGGGATAAACATGAATATATTTTCTATCCTATCCTATACACTATTTGTGTGAAAACTAACTCTAAGCTCTAACGATAATCTCAACCCCAACACTGATCTCAACTCTAACCCCAACCTTAACGCTAATCTCTACCTGAACACTAATCCTAACCCAACCAGTCAACCACGGGGTCATTGTACATTGCACCGGTATCGATATATTACCGGTACTTAATCTGTGAATAACAGTTTACTAACTGCTGCCTTTATATTCATCATACCGCATATTGCTTTTCTAGATTTTCTGGATCTTGAACAAGGAGGTGCGGTTTGAAAATCATCTTCACTATCTAAACTGTCTTCCAACTTGACAACAACTGAAGACTTAAATAAAACCACTGTTAACAAAACATTCTGTTTGATTAGGTCTATGCTGTATGCTAACTGAATAGGCTAGTAGGCTATTGCGTAAGCCAAATTTACTAACATATACCACAGGCCTAGCTGTAACTATTTTGGTATTTCTCCCTACGAACTAAAGTAACCGTACACAGGCCTATGCTATGATTTACGGTATATACATGTACTCACAGACATCCTTTATTCGCAATCTATTGAACGAAGGTCAATCAAATATTTTAAATGTTTTCCTGTAAAACAAAAGTAGTGAGAAAGGTTATAAAATGAAACCAACGCCATTGCTCAACTTAGCAGACGACGTGGTCGGTGGACTGCAAAAAGAAACTTTTTTCTTTTTGTCGTTCCGCATGAAACACTCTCTCCTAGGAATTCCTCGATGCCATGCAGCTTCTACCGACGAAATGACGGTCTTGTCCAAGTTCTTTCTTTTGAATTGGCGACAAATGCGGACCGGGCAATATTGTATTCTCTATTAGGAAAGTCAAAAACTAGTTAAAATATTTATAAAAGCTTATATGGATCAACAAGGCAAACAAACCTCCAGTGTGTGTTAACTCCATTTTGCTTGAACTCGATGAACTGCCCAGAGAGTCAAATATGCAGAACTCATTAGTCATTGTTGTTCACAAACTAAACCAAAATATAGTTTATGATATAAACAAAAAAGAGATTGCTACACAATTTAGAATATAATGTTATTTTATATCCTACCATTAGTTTCCAGTGATTCAACTTGATGTCGTGAACTGCTCCCAAAACAAACGAGTAAGCATCAAAATTGACCTACGCGTAATATAATGATTTATATGAAAAAATCTACTTAAAAAAGCAGCATGCAGTAAAAACAAGACAACTAATAATGATTTATTGCGACTGTTAATCCATAGTTTCTTACATTTTTTGTAAAAATGACGTCTGGCAACCGCTAGATTTCCATCCACTATAGCTGTGGCTGTGAATGAGTCCATCACAAATGCAGTACTGATGCACATCAAGCTCAAATAATACGTGATAACCTACCAGAAAAATAAATTAAGACAAAAGCTACCAAAAAGTTAAACACCCTATTGCACGGTTTCCTGTTTTTCTTAAACACGCTGCAACTAAGTTTCTGTAACATATTACTAAACTAATAAACGTACTTCGCCGTCGAGCCATTTCCGATTTTGAAGAGAGGAAAAAGAATCGGCAAGTAACCTATGCTGGCCGCCGTTTATTGAAGCAACAACAGTGTTTTTGTTTTTTAGGTCGAACAATTTGCAAATGCGTTCGTTCGTCCTGTAAAACATAATATTTAAAACTTCAAAGTTATGGCAAGAAGGTTTGGTCGGTTGAGGTAACCTCACTTTCCTACCGGTTAGTCTGGTGGTTTAGTGCGACGCCTTTCAACCGAAAGGTTTAAGATTCGAAATGTGGTCGCTTGCTAGTCGGTTGTGTCTTGGGCAAGACACTTAATAAATATTCCCTGAACCGATAAAATTAATGGGTTCTACCAAATTAAAGGAACGCGTGAATCATGCACAACACACTGCAATAGCTCCGGTAACCCGACGGTGGGCGCGTAGGTGATATGACGACTGCCCGTGTGTTAACCCCCTTGGTTTTCCCATTTACAGGGATAAACATCAATATCCTTACTTACCTAACCACCTAACCTATCAGTTAGGACAGTGTTTGGCATAAAATTTTACATATAGTTTTAATTTTCTTTGTATAGAGATGTAAATAAACAAATAAAATACGATTCTTTTCAGAACATCCAAGCCTACCTTTAGCCCTTCATTTTCTTTTCTGGATGGCATACTTTTCTTTTCTATTGAAAACGTTTTTAGGAGGCGACTGTAGAAACTGACCCAACAAAGGGTCAACAACAACAGGTTTTGGTTTTCTTTTCATCCAAATCTCCTTTACCAGGTCCAATGATTTTTCCTTTTTAACCTTATTGTTTGTGCTGGGAATGCACAACTGAATTCTGTGTAAATTAATTTGCTATAGTAAATTTCTTTTTACAACGGACATTAATTGCTGTTTAATGCTAACCTCTTTTTGTCAGCAATTGTTGGAGTTTTAAGATAAACTCCCATTTTTGGCGGCTTCGAAATGTTGGTCTGTAAATAGGAGAGGTAAAACCTACTGATTAGTCTGGTGGATAAGTGCGTCGCCAATAAAACCGAAAGGGTTGCAGATTTGAAACTGCTCGATAGCAATTAGTTGTGTCCTTGGGCAAGGCACTTAACACATATTGCCTGAATCCTGCTTTTACTAAATTGAAGACGTGTGAATAATACACATCACACTACAATAGTTATGGTAACCCTGCGGTGGGCGCGAGATGACCTGACGATTGCCCATGTGGTAATCCCCTGGTTTTCCCATTCACGCGGATACACGTGAATTTTCTCTCATATCAATATATTTTGACCTATTTAAATGAAACAAAATATATTATTAAAAAAAACAGCACACCTTTGTCAGTTTGGGCGCACAGTTATCTGTGTATTCTCTAAGAAGCCCAATGTGGTCTGTTTGAAAGACGGTAACAAGTTCGTCGATATGTTTGTACCGTTTCGACCGCAGGCGAGTGCGTTTGAGCTCCTGCTGTGACTTCTCCATTACTCCTTGGGTACGATTGTTAACAGCAATTGTCTGCACAATCATGTTTGAATGTATTTTCTAATACATTTATTCTAACAAAATGTACAAAATATAATATAATACCTGCGTGTTTTTTAATCCTAGCAGGGATTCCCACATTCTTGAATATTCGCTGTAGCTCTCTCCAATGCCATGTCTACACCCAAATCGCCTTGAAACATAGAATAATACGAAATAATTAACGAGGTTGGTTGGTGTATTGCATACGTTTACCCTTTTTATGCATGCTGCACTGCATAAAAATGGTTGAATGGAAATATAACGTGATGTGATTTTCCTTACCAAGCATAATTGAAGACCACAGGAGAACACTAGGCATTGAATACTTGACAAGTGAATCAATGAACATCGGGGCATAAAAGCGATTTACCACGGCGTTATGAGAAATCGCTTTTTCCGCATAGATTTGCCGCATAGCGGAATCCCGAACCGAACTGAAATAAGATCTCAGCCTCGAAGAAGCCACCTCCGTTGTTTCCTTTGAAAACAAAAAGGAAATTACGGTCAACAAAATTATATATTAGTCGTAGTAGTATGGACATTAATCGTAAAGTTAGTGCTCAAGGATGTCAAAGTCTATGCATGCTAATTAAATGAACTTTGTTTGGTATTTAATGAAAAGCTCCAAAACAAAACACACAGCTAGACCTACCATTTGCATGCATGTATATAAGCGTGCGTAGCAGTGGTTACGTACCTCGATATTTTCCGCAGTTTCAACATGATCAGGAGCAACTTCCACATCGTTTAGAGGGTGAAATGTAGATGTTCATACATACCTCAAAGTGAATTCAGTCGGAAGTATAAGAGGACTTACGACTAATTGAACATACACGGTATATGCAAAATGACGTCATATATGTATTACTGTTCGCTGGTTTTCGTAAATTTAAACCATTTGACCCCCATAATGGTAATAATATCTATTTGCACTATCGTTTAGAGGGTGAACTGTAGATGTTCATACATACATCAAAGTGAATTCAGTCGGAAGTATAAGAGGACTTACGACTAATTGAACATACACGGTATATGCAAAATGACGTCATATATGTATTACTGTTCGCTGGTTTTTGTAAATTTAAACCATTTGCCCCCCATAATGGTAATATCTTTTTGCACTATCGTTTAGAGGGTTACCTGTAGATGTTCATACATACCTCAAAGTGAATTCAGTCGGAAGTATAAGAGGACTTACGACTAATTGAACATACACGGTATATCCAAAAAGACCTAACGTCTTTTTTTTATTTTCGCTGGTTTTTGTTAATTTAAACCATTTGCCCCCACATGTTGGTAAAAACTGAACTTACCATCGTTTAGAGTGTGAAATGTAGATGTTCATACATACATACCTCAAAGTGAATTCAGTCGAAAGTATAAGAGGAGTTAGGACTTCTTGAACATACACGGTATATCCAAAAAGACCTAATGTCTTTTTTTTTATTTTTGCTGGTTTTCGTTAATTTAAACCATTTGCCCCCACATGTTGGTAAAAACTGAACTTACCATCGTTTAGAGGGTGAAATGTAGATGCTCATACATACCTCAAAGTGAATTCAGTCGGAAGTATAAGAAAGAGGACTTACGACTAATTGAACATACACGGTATATGCAAAATGACGTCATATATGTATTACTTACTGTTCGCTGGTTTTCGTAAATTTAAACCATTTGCCCCCACATATTGGTAAAATCTATTTGCACCATCGTTTAGAGGGTGAACTGTAGATGTTCATACATACATCAAAGTGAATTCAGTCGGAAGTATAAGAGAACTTACGACTAATTGAACATACACGGTATATGCAAAATGACGTCATATATGTATTACTGTTCGCTGGTTTTCGTAAATTTAAACCATTTGCCCCCACATAATGGTAATAATATCTATTTGCACCATCGTTTAGAGGGTGAACTGTAGATGTTCATACATACATCAAAGTGAATTCAGTCGGAAGTATAAGAGGACTTACGACTAATTGAACATACACGGTATATGCAAAATGACGTCATATATGTATTACTGTTCGCTGGTTTTCGTAAATTTAAACCATTTTCCCCCACATATTGTTAATATCTATTTACACCATCGTTTACAGGGTGAAATGTAGATGATGCTCATACATACCTCAAAGTAAATTCAGTCAAAAGTATAAGAGGAGTTAGGACTTCTTGAACATACACGGTATATCCAAAAAGACCTAACGTCTTTTTTTTATTTTCGCTGGTTTTCGTTCATTTAAACCATTTGCCCCCACATTTTGGTAATATCTATTTGCACCATCGTTTAGAGGGTGAACTGTAGATGTTCATACATACATCAAAGTGAATTTAGTCGGAAGTATAAGAGGACTTACGACTAATTGAACATACACGGTATATGCAAAATGACGTCATATATGTATTACTGTTCGCTGGTTTTCGTAAATTTAAACCATTTGACCCCCATAATGGGTAATAATATCTATTTGCACTATCGTTTAGAGGGTGAACTGTAGATGTTCATACATACATGCAAGAGTGAATTATTCAGTCGGAAGTATAAGAGGACTTACGACTAATTGAACATACACGGTATATGCAAAATGACGTCATATATGTATTACTGTTCGCTGGTTTTTGTAAATTTAAACCATTTGCCCCCCATAATGGTAATATCTTTTTGCACTATCGTTTAGAGGGTTACCTGTAGATGTTCATACATACCTCAAAGTGAATTCAGTCGGAAGTATAAGAGGACTTACGACTAATTGAACATACACGGTATATCCAAAAAGACCTAACGTCTTTTTTTTATTTTCGCTGGTTTTTGTTAATTTAAACCATTTGCCCCCACATGTTGGTAAAAACTGAACTTACCATCGTTTAGAGTGTGAAATGTAGATGTTCATACATACATACCTCAAAGTGAATTCAGTCGAAAGTATAAGAGGAGTTAGGACTTCTTGAACATACACGGTATATCCAAAAAGACCTAATGTCTTTTTTTTTATTTTTGCTGGTTTTCGTTAATTTAAACCATTTGCCCCCACATGTTGGTAAAAACTGAACTTACCATCGTTTAGAGGGTGAAATGTAGATGCTCATACATACCTCAAAGTGAATTCAGTCGGAAGTATAAGAAAGAGGACTTACGACTAATTGAACATACACGGTATATGCAAAATGACGTCATATATGTATTACTTACTGTTCGCTGGTTTTCGTAAATTTAAACCATTTGCCCCCACATATTGGTAAAATCTATTTGCACCATCGTTTAGAGGGTGAACTGTAGATGTTCATACATACATCAAAGTGAATTCAGTCGGAAGTATAAGAGAACTTACGACTAATTGAACATACACGGTATATGCAAAAGGACGTCATATATGTATTACTGTTCGCTGGTTTTCGTAAATTTAAACCATTTGCCCCCACATAATGGTAATAATATCTATTTGCACCATCGTTTAGAGGGTGAACGGTAGATGTTCATACATACATCAAAGTGAATTCAGTCGGAAGTATAAGAGGACTTACGACTAATTGAACATACACGGTATATGCAAAATGACGTCATATATGTATTACTGTTCGCTGGTTTTCGTAAATTTAAACCATTTTCCCCCACATATTGTTAATATCTATTTACACCATCGTTTACAGGGTGAAATGTAGATGATGCTCATACATACCTCAAAGTAAATTCAGTCAAAAGTATAAGAGGAGTTAGGACTTCTTGAACATACACGGTATATCCAAAAAGACCTAACGTCTTTTTTTTATTTTCGCTGGTTTTCGTTCATTTAAACCATTTGCCCCCACATTTTGGTAATATCTATTTGCACCATCGTTTAGAGGGTGAACTGTAGATGTTCATACATACATCAAAGTGAATTCAGTCGGAAGTATAAGAGGACTTACGACTAATTGAACATACACGGTATATGCAAAATGACGTCATATATGTATTAATTACTGTTCGCTAGTTTTCGTAAATTTAAACCATTTGCCCCCACATATTGGTAAAATAAATTTACACCATCGTTTAGAGGGTGAACTGTAGATGTTCATACATACCTCAAAGTGAATTGAGTCGGAAGTATAAGAGGACTTACGACTAATTAAACATACACGGTATATCCAAAAAGAACTAACGTATTTTTTTTATTTTCGCTGTTTTTTGTTAATTTAAACCATTTGCCCCCCCCACATGTTGGTAAAAACTGAACTTACCATCGTTTAGAGTGTGAAATGTAGATGTTCATACATACCTCAAAGTGAATTCAGTCGGAAGTATAAGAGGACTTACGACTTAATTGAACATACACGGTATATCCAAAAAGACCTAACGTCTTTTTTTATTTTCGCTGGTTTTCGTTCATTTAAACCATTTGCCCCCACATTTTGGTAATATCTATTTGCACCCTCGTTTAGAGGGTGAAATGTAGATGTTCATACATACCTCAAAGTGAATTCAGTCGGAAGTATAAGAGGACTTACGACTAATTGAACATACACGGTATATCCAAAATGACGTCATATATGTATTACTTACTGTTCGCTGGTTTTCGTAAATTTAAACCATTTGCCCCCACATATTGGTAAAAACTGAACTTACCATCGTTTAGAGGGTGAAAGGTAGATGTTCATACATACCTCAAAGTGAATTCAGTCGAAAGTATAAGAGGAGTTAGGACTTCTTGAACATACACGGTATATCCAAAAAGACCTAACGTCTTTTTTATTTTTGCTGGTTTTCGTTAATTTAAACCATTTGCCCCCACATGTTGGTAAAAACTGAACATACCATCGTTTAGAGGGTAAAATGTAGATGCTCATACATACCTCAAAGTGAATTCAGTCGGAAGTATAAGAGGACTTACGACTAATTGAACATACACGGTATATGCAAAATGACGTCATATATGTATTACTGTTCGCTGGTTTTCGTAAATTTAAACCATTTGACCCCCATAATGGTAATAATATCTATTTGCACTATCGTTTAGAGGGTGAACTGTAGATGTTCATACATACATGCAAAGTGAATTAATTCAGTCGGAAGTATAAGAGGACTTACGACTAATTGAACATACACGGTATATGCAAAATGACGTCATATATGTATTACTGTTCGCTGGTTTTTGTAAATTTAAACCATTTGCCCCCCATAATGGTAATATCTTTTTGCACTATCGTTTAGAGGGTTACCTGTAGATGTTCATACATACCTCAAAGTGAATTCAGTCGGAAGTATAAGAGGACTTACGACTAATTGAACATACACGGTATATCCAAAAAGACCTAACGTCTTTTTTTTATTTTCGCTGGTTTTTGTTAATTTAAACCATTTGCCCCCACATGTTGGTAAAAACTGAACTTACCATCGTTTAGAGTGTGAAATGTAGATGTTCATACATACATACCTCAAAGTGAATTCAGTCGAAAGTATAAGAGGAGTTAGGACTTCTTGAACATACACGGTATATCCAAAAAGACCTAATG
>CH002521.1:0-11549 GCA_000149265.1 Ciona savignyi
TTATGTAATGTTTAACAATCTTTTGAATATTTACGTTATGCGGTATTATCTGTAAAATATGTTATGTTATTTTTTCCTTGTTTTATTTTGTTGAGTTTTAACGTAATAAAAGAATTATAATTCGTTGAAAATCAAATTAGCTGAAGTTAGAATGTAATGCATCAGATGTATCTTACTTAAGCCAATAAAATTATTATACATAACTTTCCATGACGTATTCAAACTTTCCATGACGTAAAAAAAATTCTGCGTAAAATTTCCATTTTATGTTTTCGATTTAAGGAATTCTTGATGTTAGTTGTTTTTACCCCTTGGGCAGTGATCGGTTGCAAAGGTGTATATAAATCCGCAGTTCCACCGTCATCACACTATATTTGACCAAATGTCAACCCAGCCGCATGTGACGTTTTACGTGAGGTTAATGAACTATGCCCGCAGGTGGAATATGAACTAGAATAAATGCAAACTTTCGATTAAGTTAAAAATTAGATGTTTTAAGACAGGATTACTTACCTACATGCATAAAACGTTAGTCAGATAAATGAGATGAAACAATCGTAGCTATGCAGTGCCATAGGGTTTAAGTGTGGGCCAATTTATTGTTTGTATCAGTTTGGTCTATGGTAGCATATTAATCATGTGAACTTCTGTTTCTACAGTTTTAAAGGTATTGTTCCATTATTAAGATGCAGTTGATACCGATTGTGATAGCAACGTTGTTATCGTTGCAAGTTATCCAGGTGGCAACGCTGTCCTGCTTACCGTGTCCACCAAATCTCGACTGTAGCAACGAACCAGCTTGTATTGGGAATGAAAAGGTTTACCCACCGTGCGGGTGAGTTATATATCTGACATATTTACATGAATAATACCAGCGCACTTACCTACCCATAATACAGCTGGCGCTTATGCAAAACTGATCCACAGTAAGGATTGCGCTACTGTTATACTTGAGTAGTGCCCTCAATTTATTCATGTATTTTAATGATCAGATGCTGTCGAGTTTGCGCAAAGCTAGTTGGCGAAGGGTGCGGTGGTATTTGGGGATTTTCCGGAACTTGCAGAAGTGATCTTCATTGCAACATACCTATACCTTACAACATATTTAACCAAGTTGGGGTCTGTGCTGGTAAGTTGTGTTCTGTGTAATTTGGAAAACATTTAGTTGGGTAGTCCGTTGATTTATGGCGAATGGTTACAGGGGGGGGGCAAAACTGGTAATCAGCAAGTCGGTTGTGACGTTGGACAAGGCACTTAACGTACATTGCCTGGAACCAAGTGGAATGATGGGTTCTACAAAATTGAAGGAATCATACACATCACACTGTAATAGCTGAGGTAACCGACGTAGGCCCCAGGTGATTTGACAATTGCCCGTGTGTTAACGCCCCTTGCGTGTTTCCAATGAAGGGGACAAACAAGAAGATCACATTTTATTCTATTGATTATCTTACTTATATTACCTGCAGAGGTTATGTTCCCTAATCCTCATGTTAAGTTATTCACTGGTCTCGGTTCCCTATTCCGTTACTTATTCTGCATGAGTTTTGGCTATACCAATCCATTATTTATATATATAATATTCCATCACTAGTTATATTTACGTTGCTGTCTTTCAACTGTCCTTAACATAAATTCAAATACTTTTTGTCGACCATAACTTGATGTTCACACACATACATGATCTTATTTTATCTTTGTATTTCCATGAGAACATCAATGCGGATGCTTATACTGAACGTCAACCAAAAATCAACTGAACTACACTGAACAATAATGTATTAATATTTTCCTGGTTTAGTTCAGTTTAATTTTAGTCTTACGAAACAAAATTTCAATAATACCAATTTATTGTAAACTTGATGCACAATTATTTAAACACAAACCAACGCAATAAACCAAAACCATAAACACACCGTCTCACCTTCAGGATTAATGTTTAATATTTTGAAATTTCGTGACCGCAAATACATCTTGGGTTTCTGGTTTAATTAACAAAGGCTCACATATTACAGGTATGTTTTCCAATTATTAAGTGGTAATATTTAGCTACAATTTTAGTTTAGTTAGTTTGGTTTATTTTTTGTTTCCACGAAACCCAAATAAAAAAAATAAATTAAAAAATATTTAATTCTTTATAAAACAAAAATTACACTATTACACTAAGCCTCGAAGAAAAGTGTGCGGTAAAGGGAAGGGTGTAAAGTCACCCTAAATTACTTTAACCGAAGTTTAGAACCAATTCGTTTGAAATGCAGAAATAATGTTACCAAAATTAATCCATGTTAAAAAGATTCAACAAAATGTGGAACTCTAAATTGAGACGTAAGTTTGATAATGCGATTATTGATATATCGTTGCAGCCCTAGTTTAAAGTCACATATTCACGAAAAAAACAACAAAAAGAAACATAAATGCTTAAAAAGGTTTATTGCAATAAAGCAGTGATTTAAAATTGAGCTGCATTCGAATGTTTACCAAATTGGAAACTTTGGCGAACCTCGTCCTTTCTTTTCTTTTCAAGATATAAACTTAGAAAAACAGATTTCGTTAAAACGCTTAGGGCAATCAACAAATGACAGTGTAGGATTTGTGTATAAACATTAACAACTGTTATTCAGGTGCTAATTCTAACCTCAAGTGAAACCGAAATATTTATGCTGGTTCCGCACAAAAAATGCGAAAAAGCATCTACACTGCATTTCATTAAGATTATTTGATATTTTTTATTACCTGTACGTTATTATGTTGTTGTACTTTTATTCGCATCAACCACGCAACACCACAGCCGTTTAAAACGATACGATAAAATTCGCCAGCACTTCAAGTGCGGTAACTTCCGGCCTCCGGTAGCCCTTAGAGGGCAACCGGGTTATCAAATATATTGGATATTAATTAGCGTGTTGTTTTAAAGGTATACTTCCACTGGACTACAGGGTGGCACGCCCTCTCTAGTCACACACGCTAAAACCCGCTATTTTAAAACTTTAAAAATAACAAAATATATATAAAAAATATGTGTGACTTGAACAAATGTTAAAAAAGAAAGAAATGTTTATAGAAAAAACAACAGGGAGGTGTATGGCCTGTGGTCGGATGGGATTGGGGTGACCAGGCCGCGTCTTCAACGGGAAGAAGGAGTTGATCGTATTTCCGCAGGGTGTCATTTTGCCAGGGGCCGTGAGACAGTCCGACCAGGACTAGGGTCGGGGCAAAGGATGGAATTTAAAACTGAGTAGCTCTGAATAGAATTGATTTACAAGGGCCGACCGGGGAATGTTAATTATTCAAGGACTTTTTGGTTGTTTTTTATAAATAAAATTGCTACTCAGTTGCGCGGACGGCGTCTATTTTATCTTAATCAAGCCGTCCGCACGATGACCGGACCGTCACCGATGTTCAACAACGGGGCGGAAGAAGACGGGTTCGTGTCATCAGTCGTGTACGGAGGGTGGGGACCTACAGGTACTATTTTAAAGGGTATCAGACATTAAAGAGTGATACAATGAATGGGTGAAAAGACGATACAAAACAACTTCAGCGCACCTCCGCGACTTAAATCAATTGTTATAATGTAAAAGCGGATGTCTAAACCGGCCGGGAAAGGCAAAAAGTTGGCGGCTGGCGGAAAAAAATATAAAAATAGTTATAAAATATATATAAAAATAGTTATAAAATATGTGTTGTGATATATAAAAATATTTATAAAAATGTGTAAATAGAAAAGTGCGATATTTAAAAATATTTATAGCAATTTGTGCGTATCATGCTTTAAAATTTAGACTTATATACATTTTAAAAAGTGATTTTTTTTTATTAAAAGCCAGCCGCATAAAATGATCATGCTTTGGGAGGGTGTGGTCGTGGGTGATTCAATCGCGCGTTGTGTAGTGGCGCTTGCGTTTTAGATTTTCTCTTTTTTTTGTTTTGTTTATATAGTGTTTGGGCAGGGACTTGTGCATTTATTTGGGCACATCAGGAAAAAAACCACTCTGCTGTGATCTCGAAAGTGGAGTCTGTGATCTGTGGCGTTTCAATATAATTTTCGTCCCCGCCCGCGTCGTGCATACGTGCAGTTCAATCGTCTTCTGGACCCTCCCAAATTTATCAGGAACGTCTTTCCCGACCGGCTTTGGAGGAACAGTGAGGTTGATGCGTCGTCTTATCTATGGGGGGTACACGACTGGGGGTGTTGACACAAGAAGGAACCCGTCAGTCAAGAACGGGTGGAGCGGTTCCTGACCTCGCCGACGCTGCCCGGGCTGCGGCACCCCATGACGCCAGATCTTCTGGCTTCCCTCGATGGATAGCGTAGCCAATTTCTTGACTAGCCTAGAGCGGGTCAAACCGGTTATACCCAAAGCCTGGAGAGAGGTGGCGAGACTCTCCGAGAGGCTCCCCATGAAGCCCACGACTAGTGCGTGGCACTCCACCGGTTTCCCGGTGGAGGAACCGATGTTACAACACAGTTTGTGTTTACGAAAAACCGTAAATTATCAATTTGGTTACTAAAGTCAATTTGTGCTCAAAGTATAAAAAAATTAAACATACATTTAAAATATACCAGCCTACCATGAAAATCCCGCAAAAATATAATAACTAACCCATTATGATACACCGTTTCCACGTGTATAAATCAGCTGGTCACTTGACACTAAAATGTTAGAGAATTTCAATTTAAACAAATGTGCAAGCATTCAACACCCATCTTCAATAGTTTTCCCCGAACATTTTTCATAATTTTATAGTTATTTTATATATAAAAACGTTCATAACTTTAGGATTAGGTAACATTGAAACCGATCGTTTTGATAGCAGAAACGAATAGCGTAGAGGTAGAATTGGTTTTTGTAATATTGGTGGTTAACACTGGGATGACACTATCTTGTTTTTGTGTTGAGTTTTAAACGAGGTATAATCCGTTGCAAAATAAGATGTATCGTCTTTAAGCCAATACTATAATTACATGAACTGCAAACATTCCCTCGACGTAAAATGTTTTGATGTGACAAACACGTGTATGAAACTAGCCCGGGCATTTCTTTCGTTTCGAAGAAACGAAAATTTTTCGAAGAACTTTTGATGCCGATTGGAACGAAATTCGAAGAACTGTTGATGCCGGTTTGTTTTCACCCCCTGGTCGGTGATCAGTGGCATCGGTAAGTATGAATCCGCACTTTCAGAAGACTTGCTTAAGTTACATTTAGTTCTTGGTAGACATCGGTTTGTAGATTAGATATATATACATTAGGGAAGAGTAGCAAGCATGGCTATATAATACATTACTTTTCTTTAGTCAGGGGAACTTCTGTTTCAACAGTTTAAAGGCTTCGTACTTTAAAGATGCAGAAAATACTGATTGCACTAGTAACGTTGTTATCGTTGCAAGTTATCCAAGTGACCACGCTGCGCTGCGCACCGTGTCTAACAAATGCCGATTGTAGCAAGGAACCAGATTGTATTGGGAATGAAAAGGTTTATCCTCCGTGTCAGTGAGTTGCTTATTCGTCATATCTACGCAATAATACAAGCATATTTATAATATCTACCCACATTAAGGCTCGCGGCCCTGTAACATCTACCAAGCATTATACCGGCGTCATTAACATATTTAACGTAAAAGTGCTACCCTACATACATCCATGCATTTTAATGACCAGATGCTGTCAAGTTTGCGCAAAGCTAGTTGGAGAAGAATGCGACGCTGATTGGGGCTTTTTCGGAATTTGCAGAAGTGATCTCTTTTGCAACGTAACGTCTACTTGGAGCAATTTCAACCAAGTTGGTGTCTGTGCTGGTAAGTTATGTCCTGTGTGCTGTGCATCGGTTCAATGTGCAATTTGTAGAACATTAGGTGCAATTTAGGTAACACTGTGTCCCTATGATTTTGTTACTGACGTGTATTGGTCGTTTAAACGAGCGATTGGCTTGGTGGGCTAGTCTTCATCTACCCGAAGTGTGGCAGGTTAAGTCAGTTGTATGCTTGGCAGGGCACTTATCGGATATTACCTAAATCTAGTTTCTTAAGTTTTTTATGTTTTAAATTTGTTTTCTGTTTGTTGTTTTGCCATTTTGTTAACCCTTTACTTATGCTATTTCCAGAACCAACAAACTGAAAGATCATTGTACAGGTAAAATTACAAGTCGAACAATTGAGTGCAGGAAAAACATAACTAAAACCTCATGTGTGTGTTTCTCAATGTACTTCACTTAAATTTAAATACTTAAGTCGGCCATCCCTTACTTTACATATAAATACTTGATCTTATATTATCTTTGTAGGTAAAGACACGAATAAGGATGCCTATACTCAACACCAACCAAAAATGAACTTAGCTACACTGAACATGCATAGTATATATTGTTCTTTCTCTGAATCTACTTTCATTTTTAAACTATTTTTAAATAATCCAATTTACTGTAAACCTGATAAACTTGTGGTAAATCGTAAAGCAGCGCAATAAAACATATATAACACATTTTCTTGATCAAATATTGTCTTGGTTCGATGCGTACGGTTTTACGTCATTATAATGCCATGCGTGTCTGTTTAAAACTACCTCGGCATCTTAAGTCAAAGTTGTTCCCTTCAGTAATACGAACAGTTGAACCTCGGTCGGGTTGAACACAATGGATAGAAGTTGTGTTTATAATGTGTGGCACAGTATGGAAAAACGCTGGGGTCAATGAAAGGATTCACGAGAACTGTCGTCTGGGGCAAAATATATATAAGCGCCCATTATTTCCGTGTTACCAAAAAGTCAATGGAGAAATGGTGGTATTTTGTGAGGTGTTTATAAGCATTTTTTAAACTTTAATTTCAAAAAGGGTTCTACAAAGTAAACACTAAAGAAAGCAATTTTATTTATAGAAAACCAAATAGCGGAATTTAATCTGAAGAAAAAAACGTGTGGTCGAAATATTGGAGCTATTGCACTGTGATATTCCGGACACCTATAATTTTATGACCCTAAGGTGATATAGAACAGCCGAATTAAACGACAAGTAGATCACAAACACATAAATAAACTTGAATTACAAACCCAATTGAATTACGCGTAACCTACACGCAAGAATCAAGTCAATTTTATAAAATCAATAATTGATCATCAATAGACTAAATGAGTAAGACCGAATAAAGAATAAATTCAACATGAATGTGCAAACATTCGGTTTGCGGCGTTAATGCAGGTTTTTAATATGAAAGTGTCAGGCACTTGTGTTACATGTTTTATCTTGGTACGTGTTTTTGGTGCGTGCGCTGATTACTTAGAAATAATTAACTCTTTGACCTGTCGCATTTATCGTTCGTTATTTTACCCGCCAAAAAACGTTAGAGTTAACCGCCTATTTGCTTCTATATGTGACCACTGCTTTGCGTTTTGGTGGAGTTGTGATTTTATGCTGCCTATGTTAATACAAGCATTTTATACATATTGGTAAGAGCTGGCTGACTACAGGTTATCGAGAACCCTGCCTAAGTTAATGGTTATCGAGAACCCTGCCTAAGTTAATGGAAAGGGTTAATGGAATCGTAACAAAACTCGGTGATTTGTTGGATAACATGGTCTAGATATGCAGAAATAAAAATGTTGGGTGATAAATCTAGGGGAATTCCCCTGGGGCGTTAAAAACTAAAACGGTATTTTTTTCTAAAAAAATAGCCTTTTTTGGGCATAGCGCTTGAACGATTTATACAATTTAAATCAGATTTGGTGGAATGTAAGTGCATTAGTCATTGATTTAACACTTAAAAGAAATAAAAAAATTACTCAGGGAAATACCCTAAAAATCGGATTTTGTTCTTTAATTATGATTGTGACAAGCATGCCATGTTGCCCCGAAATCTAGCAAAAGTAGGAATGAAATCGCAATAGAAATTTAACATTTGTAAGAGAACACGGTCTAGATAAGCAGAAACCAAAATTTTGGGTAATGAATGTAGGGGAATTCCCCTGAGACATTAAAAACCAAAACGTTTTTTTTTCCTAATAAATTAGCTTTTTGGGGTATAGCGCTTGAACGGCTGCTCTAATTTTGATCAGATTTGGTTAAATGTTAGACCATTAAGACACTTTGTGCCAACCAAATGAAAGAAAACATTTACATAGGGTAATTCCTATGATTGTGACAGGCATGCCATATCGCACTGACATCTCCAACAAGGAGTCAACAAATCACAATAAAACTTTAAGAATTGTTACATAACATGGCCAACATATGTAAAAACAGAAACTCATCAACTAACCCTAGGGGAATTCCCTGAAACCATGAAAAACTAAATCGGGCTGTCTTGGCTATTTAGCTTTATTTCATTACAGCGCTTAAAAAGGTTTAATTTAAAACATTTAAGGTGAAATGTTCGTAAATTAAGATGTTTATTCTTTTTTTAACTACACATTGAAAATAAGTTTGGTTGGACAACTATGAGACCCATCCGTTCATGCTTGCAGAAACAAACTACATATACTCAGTGTTTAAAATACAAATTGTGGTTAGGGACCCTGTAGCATGAATATGTGGCATACAAAATGTGTTTTACAAATGGTGGTGGTTAAACACGTGGTTGACACTCTCTAGTTTCAATTAATTATTAGGCCTACAAAGGTGAGGGAAAAAACGAAAACCACTAAACGAATTCTTATTCTTGCATTTAAATATTTAACAAACTTTTCAATATTCACGTCATGTGGTGATAACTGTTACAAATGTTTAAACTGACCCATACGCGTTATTTTTTGTTTTTACCGAGAAAAGAAATATATTTTGTTGCAAAATAATGTTGGCTGAACAAAGAAATTGAACCATCAGATATATCGTACTTAAGCCAGTACAACTATTATAAACGCTGCAAATTTACCACGACGTATTTTTTTCGGGGGAAATATGCGTAGGTGTTCTAGCGAAATCAGCCGGCATTTTTATTCGTTAAGATTTAAACAATTGTTGATGCTGCTTTTTTCTCTTTGAGGTGATTGGTCGGCACTTGTATGCAAATAAATCATCAGTCTAAACATCATTGGACTAGATTTGACGACCAAATGTCAACCCAACCGCACGTGACGTTGTGCCTGAGGTTGATCAACTATGCCCACAGGTGCAATATAAAACGTGTGTCAATTTCGGTTATTTGTTTGTATCAATTTGCAACATGTTATCGGATTAAAAAGATGAACTTCTATAAATTATACGGTTGGCGCCTTGTATTACCCACCCAAAACAATTTGGGGACCTTGTAATATCTACCAAGCATAATGCTGGCACCATGTTTATACCTAATATGAAATTGCTGCATCCATGCGTGTATTTCAATGATCAAATGCTGAAAGGCAAAAAAGCGCTGCTTTACATTTTAAGATAGCGGCAAAGCGGGAATAAAATATAAATATCCTTTTGTAACCACTTTGTCCACATCAACTAAGCAAGGCCACAGAGTTTAAAGATTGTGCTTTCATCGTTGTGGTTTTTATTTAAACTACAGATATAACAATCATTAAGAAAACTGGTAATTTTAATATACTACTACATGTAAATTGAACTGGTTTCCTATTCTGTTAACATTTTAGTTTTTGAAGTTTGTTATTTCGTCACTTTTTCCAATACGTTAATTGTGTTACATATAAATTGGTTTACGGTCATGTCACTTATGTTTGCCATTACGTCATGTTTTACATCATGTTACTTAATCTAAGGTGAAGTCGATTACCAGTTTTCCAATTTATTACTTATTTATAATATTCCATTATCACACATTGACCGACGGACTGAAAGGCAAAAGCACAAATACAACTGGAACAAATAAAGTTTCGTAACCCAAAATCAATCAAATATAGTGTGAACTAAATAAACATTCATTAAAATGCAAAGCAGCGCAATAAAGCAATAATTTAGCGTAATATATTCCTCTAATAAATATCGTTCGTACTTTGCATTTTGTAAATTTTATGACAGCAATTACATACCATAGCTTGTAATTGTGGATTAATTATCTCTTTTTGTCAGTTAGTTTTAACCTAATAAAAGAATTATAACCAGTTGAGAAATCAAAATAGCTCGATTCAGAATGTGATGCATTAGTTTAGATGTATCTTACTTAATTACAATTATTATACATAGTTCAAAATTTCCATGACGTAAAATACATTTCTGTGAAAAATATGTGTACGAAACTAGCCGGATATTTCCATGTTTCGGTTTCGACTTCAGTAATTCTGGATACTTGTTGTTTTTACCCCTTGGGCAGTGATCGGTTGCATAGGTGTATATAAATCCGCAGTTCCACCATCATTAGACTAGATTTTACCAAATGTCAACCCAGCCGCATGTGACGTTTTATGTGAGATTGATTAACTTTGTCCGCATACAGGTGCAATATAAACTAGAATAAATGCAAACTTTTGATAAAGTTAAAAAATATATATGTTTTAAGACAAGATTACCTACATGCATTAAAAGTTGATCAAATACATGAGTTGAAATAATATTCAGTTTGGTCCATGGTAGCATATTAATCCGGTAAACTTCTGTTTTAACAGTTTTAAAGGTCTTGTTTCATTATTAAGATGCAGTTGATACCGATTGTGATAGCAACGTTGTTATAGTTGCAAGTTATCCAGGTGGCAACGCTGTCGTGCTTGTCGTGTCCACCAAATCCTGATTGCAGCAACGAACCAGCCTGTGATGGGAATGAAAAGGTTTACCCACCGTGCGGGTAAGTTATATATCTGTCATATTTACATGGATGATATCAGCGCACTTACCTACCCATATTACAGCCGGTGCTCTTGCAATACATGTCCACAATAGGGATGACACTTCTGTAATACCTAAGTATTGCCCTCCATTTATCCATGTATTTCAATGATCAGATGCTGTCGAATTTGCGCAAAGCTAGTTGGAGAACCGTGCGGCGGTCTTTGGGGGTTTTCCGGAACTTGTAGAAGTGATCTGTATTGCAACATACCTACACCTTACAACATATTTGACCAAGTTGGGGTTTGTGCTGGTAAGTTGTGTTCTGTGCGCTGTGCGACGGATCAATATTTATTTTGAACAACATTTGGTGTAATTTAAGCAACACTGTGTTACAATGATGTTGATTTTGTTCACTTATTTAGGATAGTATAGGATATTCATGTTTATCCAAGTGAATGGGAAAACCAAGTGGGTGATCACACGGATAATCGTCAGATCACCTCGCGCCCACTGTCGCTTTACCAGAACTATTCCAGTGTGCTGTATATGAGAGACACGTTCCTTTAATTTGATAAACCCATTAATCCGCAGGGTTCAGGCAATGTACTTTAAGTGCCTTGCCCGGGGACACAACCGACTAGCTAGCGACCAGTTCAGATCTGCAACCTTTCGGTTGAAAGGCTTCGCACTAAACCGTCTGACTAGCAGGTCAAACTACAGGTGCTACAGTGGGACACTCATAGGCAGAAGCCGTCCTGGCGATGGGACATAAGGGTTTGAAAAGTAAATGGAACATTATTGGCTTTGTTTACTATGGATTGCTAATTCTCAGCATTGGGCTTTTTGACCTAATT
>CH002521.1:13482-31578 GCA_000149265.1 Ciona savignyi
TTTTTGTTGTGGAAGGATATAGAAAAACCTTAATGAATGTAAACAGCAAATGCTAATATTACGGAAAACCAGCTAAACCAACTTGTCTTTAAGAATGTGCGACTGAATTCACTTACCAAAGTTAGATTTATTTTGCTTTCATAATGTTGTATTTATATTGTTTTATGTTCTAGAATCTAGATGAAAGTTTAGTGGAAATTGGGAAAACTAGAACTGCAGATTTGTCTTGCTATTTGATCAGTAAGTTTATCGGTAAAAAGTTTCACATCTGTATATTCAAAAAAGGTTAGGGAGAAACATATGTATTTGCATAAACACAGAATTTTGGTAAATGTAACTGAAATGACAACACCAAAAAAACAGCATAGACCTTACCACAATTTTAAATTTTTTTTAAAAGTTCTACACAATTTTAAAAAGTTCATAAGAATTTTTTGTTTTCTTAATAAACAAAACCTTATTTTTTTAACAAAGTGATATACAACATGAATAAACAATTTAAAATATTAACTTTTTACAATCAACAGGATTATGGTCACTGCACATATTTACCTTTTAAACTAAAAGGTTTTTGACTTACTTCAGTGAAAATGATATTGTTAATTTTATTTGAGATTGATAGTAAAAAAACAATAACAATGATATAAAAATTCCTCATTAGGACATTGCAAGACTTTATGATTTAATCAATGACATTTTTTACATGATCGGAGTATTAAATAACCTCCTAGATATTATTTCATTTTCTATTACATTTGATTGTGTATTGTTGTCTAGTTGTAAATAAATTTAAGCAACAACCCAGTTTTCTTTGCTTGATTCGCAGTAGGGAAGACCTCTTGGGAAGATGTGGAAATACCTGGATATTGTGATACAATGCAACTTGCTTGTTGTTTAAGTTGAATTGGTTTATTCTTTTTAGTAAGTGAATAGATAAATTATTCTCTTTGAAAGAATTTTATCGCTCAGAATTTGCTTTTTGATTATGGAATTAAAGACTTTAATGGTCATCTTCATTTTTTTAAATCATCTCCAGGAGGGATGCAGAGTCGTTTTTGAGCTTTAAGATAGAACAGTGATCTGAATCCATTCTTTAGTTGTCATTTAGTATGTTTCCAGTACAATGAAAGAATTTTAAATAAATTTATTTATTAAAAAATCCTAAAATAAGTGTTAATACATAAAACGGAGTCGTGGTGCATCGCCAAATTACCACTAATGCTAATTAAACGAACAGGTTAGCCACTCTATAACTACAAAATAGACCTACAATGACTACTGTTTACATAATATCGCAAAATAATACACCTATTTAATGATTTTATGCTTATCTACTGCAAAATTTAACAAAAACAAGTATCTACACGGCAGTTTCTTATGCAAACTATCAACAAGCGTACGCTTTCACCCAAGCGTGACGAAGCTCGTTGACCTTCCATTATATAGTATTCTATGCCGGGACTTCTGAAATCGCTGGGGTTGCTTTGATAGCTGGATTGGATTACACTGATCCAAATAATTCTGTTGAAATTATCAACTTTCTGTTTTTTTGTATTATTACCCTTTATTTAACAAGTTAACATTTGAACCTAGATTCGATGATGATTTTTATTAACGTTAAAGCCAAAATCTTCCGCTCAGGATGGTAAAAAACACATCATGTGACTAAACATTATTTAAACAGTGGTGTTAAATTTGCTTGTTTGGACACTTTATCTCAAGATGTTTTGGAGGCGTTTTTTTTGGCAATTTGGCATCATTATTCTTCTTTAAAATAATTTTATAGTTGTTATTTATCAACCTTTTGAAATTTTTCCTTTATTTACTGGTGCTTAAACCTAGATATCACTCAAGTTGGTTATGGTTTTTGTCTGAATGATTAGATTGGTAGGTTTGTAAGCCGCCTTTAATTTAAAAGGTTGATGTTTCAAAACTGGTCTATAACTAGTCGATGATTACTTTGGGCAAGGCAATTAACAGACATTTCCAAAGCCCTCTAAAATGATGAGTTGTACCATCCTAGGAACGTCTGAATCATCGCCTTGCGCCCACTAACCTTTGAGTTTTTTCATTCAGGGGAATTAACATGAGTATCCTATTTTATTATAAAATCCCTATTCTACCCTAAAAGACCATTAAAAAATATAAGAATATCAAAGTTGATTAAAACATTTTTAAAAAAACATTTGTTTTAATTTTGTGGTTATTTTTTATATACCAACGTTAATAACTTTTTTATATATATACCAACGTTCAAACATTAAGGATTAGGTAACATTGGAACCGATCGTTTTGGTAGCAGAAACAAATAGCGTATGGTTAGTACTGGTTTTAGAAATGTTGGTGGATAACACGTGGATGACTATGTTGTTTGTGTGTTGGTTTTTTAACGAGTTATAGACGAGTAATGCAAAATTAAATTAAATGAAATCAAAATTTGATGCATTAAATGTATCTTCATTAAGTCAATATAATTATTACAAAAAATGGAAATATTCCCTCGACGTAAAATGTTTTTATGTGAAAAACACGTGTATGAATTTAGCCCAGACATTTCCATTCGTTTCGAAGAAATGAAAATTTTTCTGATGTCGGTTGGAAAGAAATTCGAAGAACTGTTGATGCCGGTTGTTTCCACCCCCTGGGCGGTGATCGGTGAGTTGCTTATTCGTCATATCTACGCAGACAATACAAGCATATTTATAATATCTACCCGCATTAAGGCTCGCGCCCCTGTAATATCTACCAAGCATAATACTGGCGTCATTAGCATATTTAACGTAAAAATGCTGCCCTTCATAAATCAATGTATTCCAATTATCAGATGCTGTCGAGTTTGCGCAAAGCTAGTTGGAGAAGAATGCGACGCTGATTGGGGCTTTTTCGGAACTTGCAGAAGTGATCTCTTTTGCAACGTAACGTCTACTTGGAGCAATTTCAACCAAGTTGGTGTCTGTGCTGGTAAATTATGTTCTGTGTGCTGTTCATCGGTTCGATATGCAATTTGTAGAACATTAGGTGCAATTTGTGCATTACTGTGTCCCAATGATTTTTGTTACTGACGTATATTGGTCGTTTAAACGAGCGATTGGCTTGGTGGGGCAGTCCTCTTTTATTCAAAGTGTTGCGATTAGGAGTCAGTTCTGTGCTTGGCAGGGCACTTATCGGATATTACATACATCTGGTGTAATACAGTTTCTTTATTTTGTTTGGTTTGTTACGTTTCAAATGTGTTTCCAGTTTGTTATTCTGCCATTTTTTAATCCTTTACTAGTGCTACACAAAACTTGTTAACGTTTTCCATTCCGTGATTTATATTATAAATAATTACTGATACCAGTTCCTTATTCCGTCACGTTTTGTAAATGGGAACTTGGTTACAGATTTACCAATCCATTACTTATTTATATTTTACCATTATATTTACGTATTGAATACTTTCAATTTTCCAGAACCAACGAACTGAAAGATCAATGTACAGGTACAATTACAAGTCTAATTGAGTGCTGAAAAACATAACTAAAACCTTATGTGTGTGTTTCTCAATGTACTTAACTTAAATTTAAATACTTAAGTCGACGATTCCTTACTTTACATATACTTGATCTTATATTATCTTTGTAGGTAAAGACACGAATAAGAATGCTTATACTCAACACCAACCAAAAATGAACTTAGCTACACTGAACATGCATAGCATATATTGTTCTTTCTCTGAATCTACTTTCATTTTTAAACTATTTTTAAATAATCCAATTTACTGTAAACCTGATAAACTTGTGGTAAATCGTAAAGCAGCGCAATAAAACATATATAACACATTTTCTTGATCAAATATTGTCTTGGTTCGATGCGTACGGTTTTACGTCATTATAATGCCATGCGTGTCAGTTTAAAACTACCTCGGCATCTTAGGTCAAAGTTGTTCCCTTCAGTAATACAAATAGTTGGACCTCGGTCGGGTTGAACGCAATAGAAGGAAGTTGTGTTTATAATGTGTGGCACAGTATGAAAAAACGCTGAGGTCAATGAAAGGATTCACGAGAACTGTCGTCTGGGGCAAAATATATATAAGCGCCCATTATTTCCGTGTTACCAAAAAGTCAATGGAGAAATGGTGGTATTTTGTGAGGTGTTTATAAGCATTTTCTGTACTTTAATTTCAAAAAGGGTTCAACAAAGTAAACACTAAAGAAAGCAATTTTATTTATAGAAAACCAAATAGCGGAATTTAATCTGAAGAAAAAAACGTGTGGTCGAAATACTGGAGCTATTGCACTGTGATATTCCGGACACCTATAATTTTATGACCCTAAGGTGATATAGAACAGCCGACTTAAACGACAAGTAGATCACAAACACATAAATAAACTTGAATTACAAACCCAATTGAATTACGGGTAACCTACACGCAAGAATCCAGTCAATTTTATAAAATCAATAATTAATCATCAATAGACTAAATGAGTAAGACCGAATAAAGAATAAATTCAACATGAATGTGCAAACATTCGGTTTGCGGCGTTAATGCAGGTTTATAATATGAAAGTGTCAGGCACTTGTGTTACAAGTTTTACCTTGGTACGTGTTTTTGGTGCGTGCGCTGATTACTTAGAAATAATCAACTCTTTGACCTGTCGCATTTATCGTTCGTTATTTTACCCGCCAAAAAACGTTAGAGTTAACCGCCTATTTGCTTCTATATGTGACCACTGCATTGTGTTTTGGTGGAGTTGTGATTTTATGCTGCCTATGTTAATACAAGCATTTTATACATATTGGTAAGAGCTGGCTGACTACAGGTTATCGAGAACCCTGCCTAAAAGTGTAACACTTGCTAATTTGACGTCGTTTTAGATGGCGTATAACCAATTAAGACCTCTATGAACGGCAGGATGTGACGCGTGGTACCCTCCATGAGTCAGTGTTTTTAAACGAGTGTTTTGCTGATTAACAATGGTGGTGATTCCCCAATGTTTGTTTGGTTGAAAGCAGCCATGTGCTAGGCTGCGCGCCGGTGTTCTCGTTTAGCTTTAAAGTTTTGTAATCGTGGAGCAGTGCTTTTGAAATAAAGGTGTTGATTGTGCATCTGCTAGCTGTTTTGTTGGGGAAAAGTTGCCGATGTTCGAATGGGTATGGGCTCAAAATTTTTAAACAAAATTTTGTGGGTTTTGAGTTAAGGGGTCAGATCCAAGCTTTAATTTTAAATTGTGAAAAAATCTAAGACTTCCTATGTCTGGATTTTGAGTGTCAGCCGTTTTTGTTAGGTCAGTTTTCATTAGAGAGATAGGGAAAATAATTAGTTGAACGCCTCCTTTATTTATTTCTTGAACGAGTGAATCCTGTTGCATTGCTTCGGAGATTGTTGTTCTATCACTAACTGCTTTGATCGTGTACACTGATGTACGTAACTGCACCATATCTTTTGTACGTAATAAACAACATAGGAATATTCCAAAATCCATCCATGAGAAAGAAATTTAATTAAACGATTTTAAGTCACCACTATTTATGGGTCCCATTTGAAAAAATGGGACACATATTGGTTTAGTCCGCTTTTTTTTCGTTTTTTTTCGTCAAACGCTTGACAGGCATGGCATGTCGCCCCGACATCTACCAGAAGGGTTAATGGAATCGCAATGAAACTTGGTGATTTGTTGGACAACATGGTCTAGATATGCAAAAACCAAAAATTTAGGTAATAAATTTAGGGGAATTCCCCTGAGACGTTAAAAACCAAAACGGTATTTTTTTCTAAAAAATTAGATTATTTGGGCATAGCGTTTAAACGACGCTTCCAATTTATATAAGATTTGCTGGAATGTAAGTGCATTTGTCACTGATTTAACAGTTAAAAATAAAAAAAATTTCCTAGGGACATACCCTAAAAAATAAGATTTTGTTCTTAAATCATGATTGTGACAGGCATGGTATGTCGCCCCGACATCTACCAGAAGGGTTAATGGAATCGTAACAAAACTCGGTGATTTGTTGGATAACATGGTCTAGATATGCAGAAATAAAAATATTGGGTGATAAATCTAGGGGAATTCCCCTGGGACGTTAAAAACCAAAACGGTATTTTTTTCTAAAAAAATATCCTTTTTTGGGCATAGCGCTTGAACGATTGATACAATTTGAATCAGATTTGGTGGAATGTAAGTGCATTAGTCATTGATTTAACACTTAAAAGAAATAAAAAAATTACTCAGGGAAATACCCTAAAAATCGGATTTTGTTCTTTAATTATGATTGTGACAAGCATGCCATGTTGCCCCGAAATCTAGCAAAAGTAGGAATGAAATCGCAATAGAAATTTAACATTTGTAAGAGAACACGGTCTAGATAAGCAGAAACCAAAATTTTGGGTAATGAATGTAGGGGAATTCCCCTGAGACATTAAAAACCAAAACGTTTTTTTTTCCTAATAAATTAGCTTTTTGGGCATAGCGCTTGAACGGCTGCTCTAATTTTGATCAGATTTGGTTAAATGTTAGACCATTAAGACACTTTGTGCCAACCAAATGAAAGAAAACATTTACTTAGGGTAATTCCTATGATTGTGACAGGCATGCCATATCGCACTGACATCTCCAACAAGAAGTCAACAAATCACAATAAAACTTTAAGAATTGTTACATAACATGGCCAACATATGTAAAAACAGAAACTCATCAACTAACCCTAGTGGAATTCACTGAAACCATGAAAAACTAAATCGGGCTGTTTTGGCTATTTAGCTTTATTTCATTACAGCGCTTAAAAAGGTTTAATTTAAAACATTTAAGGTGAAATGTTCGTAAATTAAGATGTTTATTCTGTTTTTAACTACACATTGAAAATAAGTTTGGTTGGACAACTATGGGACCCATCCGTTCATGCTTGCAGAAACAAACTACATATACTCAGTGTATAAAATACAAATTGTGGTTAGGGACCCTGTAGCATGAATATGTGGCATACAAAATGTGTTTTACAAATGGTGGTGGTTAAACACGTGGTTGACACTCTCTAGTTTCAATTAATTATTACAAAGGTGACGGAAAAAACGAAAACCACTAAACGAATTCTTATTCTTGCATTTAAATATTTAACAAACTTTTCAATATTCACGTCATGTGGTGATAACTGTTACAAATGTTTAAACTGACCCATACGCGTTATTTTTTGTTTTTACCGAGAAAAGAAATATATTTTGTTGCAAAATAATGTTGGCTGAACCAAGAAATTGAACCATCAGATATATCGTACTTAAGCCAGTACAACTATTATAAACGCTGCAAATTTACCACGACGTATTTTTTTCGGGGGAAATATGCGTAGGTGTTCTAGCGAAATCAGCCGGCATTTTCATTCGTTAAGATTTAAAGAATTGTTGATGCTGCTTTTTTCTCTTTGCGGTGATTGGTCGGCACTTGTATGCAAATAAATCATCAGTCTAAACATCATTGGACTAGATTTGACGACCAAATGTCAACCCAACCGCACGTGACGTTGTGCCTGAGGTTGATCAACTATGCCCACAGGTGCAATATAAAACGTGTGTCAATTTCGGTTATTTGTTTGTATCAATTTGCAACATGTTATCGGATTAAAAAGATGAACTTCTATAAATTATACGGTTGGCGCCTTGTAATACCCACCCAAAACAATTTGGGGACCTTGTAATATCTACCAAGCATAATGCTGGCGCCATGTTTATACCTAATATGAAATTGCTGCCTTTCATCCAATCATGTATTTCAATGATCAGATGCTGAAAGGCAAAAAAGCGCTGCTTTACATTTTAAGATAGCGGCAAAGCAGGAATAAAATATAAATATACTTTTGTAACCATTTTGTTCACATCAACTAAGCAAGGCCACAGAGTTTAAAGATTGTGCTTTCATTGTTGTGATTTTTATTTAAACTACAGATATAACAATCATTAAGAAAGCTGGTAATTTTAATATACTACTACATGTAGATTTAACTGGTTTCCTATTCTGTTAACATTTTAGTTTTTGAAGTTTGTTATTTCGTCACTTTTCCCAATACGTTAATTGTGTTACATATAAATTGGTTTACGGTCATGTCACTTATGTTTGCCATTACGTCATGTTTTACATCATGTTACTTAATCTAAGGTGAAGTCGATTACCAGTTTTCCAATTTATTACTTATTTATAATATACCATTATCACACATTGACTCTTATTTCTATTAGAACCGACGGACTGAAAGGAAAAAGCACAAATACAACTGGAACAAATAAAGTTTCGTAACCCAAAATCAATCAAATATAGTGTGAACTCAATGAACATTCATTAAAATGCAAAGCAGCGCAATAAAGCAATAATTTAGCGTAATATATTCCTCTAATAAATATCGTTCGTACTTTGCATTTTGTAAATTTTATGACAACAATTACATACCATAGCTTGTAATTGTGGATTAATTATCTCTTTTTGTCAGTTAGTTTTAACCTAATAAAAGAATTATAACCAGTTGAGAAATCAAAATAGCTCGATTCAGAATGTGATGCATTAGTTTAGATGTATCTTACTTAATTACAATTATTATACATAGTTCAAAATTTCCATGACGTAAAATACATTTCTGTGAAAAATATGTGTACGAAACTAGCCGGATATTTCCATGTTTCGGTTTCGATTTCAGTAATTCTGGATACTTGTTGTTTTTACCCCTTGGGCAGTGATCGGTTGCATAGGTGTATATAAATCCGCAGTTCCACCATCATTAGACTAGATTTGACCAAATGTCAACCCAGCTGCATATGACGTTTTATGTGAGATTGATTAACTTTGTCCGCATACAGGTGCAATATAAACTAGAATAAATGCAAACTTTTGATAAAGTTAAAAAATATATATGCTTTAAGACAAGATTACCTATGCATTAAAAGTTGATCAAATACATGAGTTGAAATAATATTCAGTTTGGTCCATGGTAGCATATTAATCCGGTAAACTTCTGTTTCAACAGTTTTAAAGGTCTTGTTTCATTATTAAGATGCAGTTGATACCGATTGTGATAGCAACGTTGTTATCGTTGCAAGTTATCCAGGTGGCAACGCTGTCGTGCTTGTCGTGTCCACCAAATCCTGATTGCAGCAACGAACCAGCCTGTGATGGGAATGAAAAGGTTTACCCACCGTGCGGGTGAGTTATATATCTGTCATATTTACATGGATAATATCAGCGCACTTACCTACCCATATTACAGCCGGTGCTCTTGCAATACATGTCCACAATAGGGATGGCACTTCTGTAATACTTAAGTATTGCCCTCCATTTATCCATGTATTTCAACGATCAGATGCTGTCGAGTTTGCGCAAAGCTAGTTGGAGAACCGTGCGGCGGTGTTTGGGGGTTTTCCGGAACTTGCAGAAGTGATCTGTATTGCAACATACCTACACCTTACAACATATTTGACCAAGTTGGTGTTTGTGCTGGTAAGTTGTGTTCTGTGCTGTGCGACGGATCAATATTTATTTTGAAAAACATTTTGTGTAATTTAAGCAACACTGTGTTACAATGATGTTGATTTTGTTCACTTATTTAGGATAGTATAGGACATTCTATGAAATATGACACTTATACTACCTCTACAGTTAAGTATATGTTTCTTATAATCTTACTTTTTTCATGTAAAGTTAGTTACTGGTCCCGGTTCCCTATTCCGTTACTTATTCTGCATGAATTTTGGTTTACCGATTCATTATTTATATATAGTATTCCATTACTAGTTATATTTACTTTTAAATACTACTTCTTCCAGAACTGATAATCTGAAAGATCAATGTACGAGTATAAGTACCGGTATAAGTCAAACATTTAAAGTTTAGTAACAGAAAGACATGTTATAACAACTTAATACCAACATTCCTGTCTTTCGGTGTACTAAACATAAATTCAAATACTTTTTGTCGACCATCACCTGATGTACATATACATATACATATATATATACATGATCTTCATTTATCTTTGTAGTTCCTTGAGAACATCAATTCGGATGCGTATGCTGAACGTCAACCAAAAATCAACTTCACTACACGGAACATTAATATAATATTATTTTCCTGGTTAATATACTTTTATTTTAGAAACAAAATTTTAATAATTCCAATTTATTGTAAACTTGATGCACAATTATTTAAACGCAAAGCAACGCAATAAACCATAAACATAGCCTCTCACCTTCTGGATTAATGTTTGATTTTTTTAACTTTCGTGACAGAAAATACATTTGGATTTCTGGTTTAATTAACAAAGATTCAATTTTACAGTTATGTTTTTCAATTACTTAGTGGTAAGATTTAGCTATAATGATAACAGAAGGGTGTAAAGTCTCCCTAAATATCTTTAACCGCAAGTTCAGGAACGACTTCGTTTGGAATGCAGAAAAATAAATAATTACCAAAATTAAAAATATTTGACTAAATTAATCTTTGTTAAAGAGATTTATCAAAATGTGACAAATGAGACGTAAGTTTGATAATTAAAGGGTGTCCCTGGTTACTGAAGATAGCTGGGACATTTGAAATCGCTGCGGTTGCTTTGATAACTGGATTGGATTACACTGATCCAAATAATTCTGTTGAAATTATTAACTTTCTGTTGTTTATTTTGTATTATTACGCTTTATTTGACACCTTAGCGTCTAAACTTAAATTCGACGATGATGAATAAAGTTAAAGCCAACATCTTCCACTCAGGATGGTAAAAAACACATCATGTGACTAAACATTATTTGGACAGTGGTGTTAAATTTGTTTCAAGATGTTTTGAGGCGTACGTTGGCAATTTGGCATCATTATTCTTCTTTAAAATAAATTTATAATTTTTATTTATCGACCTTTTTAACATGGTCTTTTATTAACTGGTGCTTAAACCAACACATCACTCAAATTGGTTATGGGTTTGTCTGAACGATTAGTTTAGTCGGTTTGTAAGCCGCCTTTCATTTGAAGGGTGGAAGTTTCAAAACTGGTCTTTAACTAGTCGGTGGTTAACACATATTGATTTCCTTCCGTTTTTTTTCAATTTTTACTTAGGAAAATATTTATGTAAAGTAGGGGTTGCAGATGTTGGATTGCGTAAAATTCAGCGTGGCGCTTGTAAAATGCATGTCAAGTCGTCAGGTCATTGTCAAGAATCCAATTAGGTTAAAACTATTAAAGAAATGGTTTGCCTCGGCCTTTTCTGTATTTACAGACGAACTGAAAAGAGATTTTTACAAACTTTGTTGCTGCTGTGCAGTGCCTACGAAAATCATTTATTTAATTTGCTCATTACAAATTTCTTTTCCGTAATACCGATAGCGATATTCTCTTAAAACCCCGCTAAATTCGCAGTAACATTTAGTTCTAATCATAAAACATAAAATTCAAAACATGTAGTAAGTACATAACACAGTGGCTTTAAATTCCACAAAAAAACTTGCAAAAATCATTTTAAAAATTTATTTTTCAATTTCAATGTATAATGGTGTTTATTATTATTATTTTGGAAAACTTAAACAAAAAGTTTTACCGTAAAGGTTCTTTGGTCGTTTATAAATTTATCATCAGAAAAACACCACTTAATTATTCTATTAAATATATCAGAGAAATCAATGGGAGAAATACGTAACCTTGATAACTCTAATAAACACGTTTGTGGTACTAGTGAATTTATATAGAAAATATTGTGGTTTTACCATAAACAAATGGGGTAACAAGTATGGAAAGATCAACAAAACAATTGGCGATCCCTGGTATATATGAGGGTATTAAAACGTATTTGGTTTATTCAAAGAGTCAAATGTTCTTAAAAGGTGTGTTATCGGTCATATTTTACGCCTTGTGGCGTTTTAGGTGAATAAGCGTACGAGATTGTGTGTACGAAAAACCGTAAATTATTAATTGTGACTAAAGTCCATTTGATCTCAAAGTATAAAAATAACTAACCCATTATGATACACCGTTTCCACGTGTATAAATCATCTGGTCACTTGACACTAAACTAAATTGTTAGAGAATTTTAATTTAATGTGCAAGCATTTACCACCCATTTTTTATAGTTCTGCCGAAACATTTTCTTAGTTTTAGTTTTTTTTTTATATACCAACGGTAATAGGTTTTTTTATATAAACCAACGTTCATAACTTAAGGATTAGGTAACATTGGAACCGATCGTTTTGGTAGCAGAAACAAAGAGCATAGAGTTAGATTGGTTTTAGAAATATTGGTGGTTAGCACGTGGATGACACTATCTTGTTTTGTGTTAAGTTATTAACGAGTTATAATCCGACGGGTAATGCAAAAAAAATTAAATGGAATCAAAATTTGATGCATCAGATGTATCATCTTTAAGCCAATACAATTATTACATAAACTGCAAAAATTCCCTCGACGTAAAAACTTTTTATGTTAAAAATCACGTGTATGAATCTAAGCCCGGGCATTTCTTTCGTTTCGAGAAACTGTTTATGCCGGTTAAAAAGAAATTCGAGGAACAGTTGATGCCGGTTGGAAAGAAATTCAAAGAACTGTTGATGCCGGTTTGTTTTCACCCCCTGGGCGGTGATCGGTGGCATCGGTAAGTATAAATCCGCACTTTCAGAAGACTAGCTTAAGTTACAGTTAGTTCTTGGTAGACATCGGTTCGTAGATTAGATATATATTAGGGGAGAGTAGCAAGCATGGCTATATAATACATTAATTTTCTTTAATCAGGGGAACTTCTGTTTCAACAGTTTAAAGGCTTCGTACTTTAAAGATGCAGAAAATACTGATTGCACTAGTAACGTTGTTATCGTTGCAAGTTATCCAAGTGACCACGCTGCGCTGCGCACCGTGTCTAACAAATGTCGATTGTAGCAAGGAACCAGATTGTATTGGGAATGAAAAGGTTTATCCTCCGTGTCAGTGAGTTGAATATTCGTCATATCTACGCAATAATACAAGCATATTTATAATATCTACCCACATTACGGCTCGCGCCCCTGTAACATCTACCAAGCATTATACCGGCGTCATTAACATATTTAACGTAAAAGTGCTACCCTACATACATCCATGCATTTCAATGACCAGATGCTGTCAAGTTTGCGCAAAGCTAGTTGGAGAAGAATGCGACGCTGATTGGGGCTTTTTCGGAATTTGCAGAAGTGATCTCTTTTGCAACGTAACTTCTACTTGGAGCAATTTCAACCAAGTTGGTGTCTGTGCTGGTAAGTTATGTTCTGTGTGCTGTTTACAGGTTCGATATGCAATTTGTATAACATTAGGTGCAATTTGTGCAACACTGTGACACAATTTTTGTTACTGACGTGCATTGGTCGTTTAAACGAGCGATTGGCTTGGTGGGCTAGTCTTCATTTACCCTAAGTGTGGCAGGTTAAGTCAGTTGTGTGCTTGGTAGGGCACTTATCGGATATTACCTAAATCTAGTTTCTTATTTTTTTTTATGTTTTAAATTTGTTTTCTGTTTGTTGTTCTGCCATTTTGTTAACCCTTTACTTATGCTATTTCCAGAACCAACAAACTGAAAGATCATTGTACAGGTAAAATTACAAGTCGAACAATTGTGTGCAGAAAAAACATAACTAAAACCTCATGTGTGTGTTTCTCAATGTACTTCACTTAAATTTAAATACTTAAGTCGGCCATCCCTTACTTTACATATAAATACTTGATCTTATATTATCTTTGTAGGTAAAGACACGAATAAGGATGCCTATACTCAACACCAACCAAAAATGAACTTTGCTACACTGACCATACATAGCATATATTGTTTTTTCTCTGAATTTACTTTCATTTTTAAACTATTTTTAAATAATTCAATTTACTGTGAACCTGATAAACTTGTGGTAAATCGTAAAGCAGCGCAATAAAACATATATATAACACAATTTCTTGATCAAATATTGTCTTGGTTCGATGCGTACGGTTTTACGTCATTATAATGCCATGTGTGTCTGTTTAAAACTCGGCATCTTAAGTAAAAGTTGTTACCTTCAGTAATACAAATAGTTGAACCTCGGTCTGGTCGAACACAATGGATAGAAGTTGTGTTTATAATGTGTGGCACAGTATGAAAAAACGCTGAGGTCAATGACAGGATTCAAGAGAACTGCCGCCTGGGACAAATATATATAGGCGCCCATTATTTGCGTGTTACTGATAACACAATGGAGAAATGGTGGTATTTCATATTGTTTTTGTCCGTTTTTTTTTTTCTTTTTTTTTTCTGTTTTTTTTCGTCAAAGGTTTGACAGGCATGGCATGGCGCCCCGACATCTACCAGAAGGAATAATGGAATCGTTATGAAACTTAGCTATTTGTTGGACAACATGGTCTAGATATGCAGAAACCAAAATTTTGGGTGATAAATCAAGGGGAATTCCCCTGAAAAGTTAAAAACCAAAACGGTATTTTTTATGAAAAAATTAGCTTTTTGTGGCATAGCGCTTAAACGGCTGATCCAATTTGAATAAGATTTGGTGGAACGTAAGTGCATTAGACACTGATTTAACACTTGGAAGAAATAAAAAATTTACCTAGGAAAATACCCTAAAAAATAAGATTTTGTTCTCAAATCATGATTGTGACAGTCATGGCATTTCGCCCCGACATCCACCAGAAGGAATAACGGAATCGTAATAAAACTTAGCCATGTGTTAGACAAGATGGTCTAGATATGCAGAAACCAACATTTTGGGTGATTAATCAAGGGGAATTCCCCCTGGGAGGTTAAAAACCAAAACGGTATTTTTTATGAAAAATTTAGCTTTTTGTGGCATAGCGCTTAAACGGCTGCTCCAATTTGAATAAGATTTAGTGGAATGTAAGTGCATTAGGCACTAATTTAACAGTTAGAAAAAATAAAAAATAATATTCAGGGAAATACCCTAAAAAATAAGATTTTGTTCTCAAATCATGATTGTGACAGACATGGCATGACGCCCCGACATCTACCAAAAGGAATAATAAAATAGTAATAAAGCTTTGTCATTTGTTAGACAACATGGTCTAGATACACAGGAGCAAAATTGTGGGTGATAAATCTAGGGGAACTCCCCGAAGACGTTAAAATCCAACACGGTTATTTTTCCAAAAAATCGCTTTTCTGAACATAGCGTTTAACCGGCTGCTCTAATTTTGATCAGATTTGGTGGAATGCTAGATCGTTAGCCACCCTGTGTAACTTAAAAGAAAAAAAACATTTACTTAGGGTAACTCCCTTAAAAACGAAAAGATGTTCCTGACTCATGATTGTGACAGGCATGCCTCATTGCACTGACATCTCCAACAAGGATTCGTCAAATCGGATTAAAACTTTAAGAATTGATAGTTAACATGACCCACATATGTAAAAACATAAACTTATTTACCAAGCCCATGGGGAATTCCCCGAAGCCATGAAAACTAAATCGAACTATTTTAGGAATTTAGCTTTATTTCAATACAGCACTTAAAAAAAGCTTTAATTTAAAACATTTGTGATGAAATCTTTGTAAACCTATCACGATTGTTCTTTTTACCTACACATGAAGAAGAAGTTTGATTTGATAACTATGGGACCCATGAGTTTATGCTTGCAGAAACAATAACTACATACACAGCGTATAAAATACAAAATGTGGTTAGGGACCCTGTAGCATGAATATATGGCATACGACATGTGTTTTACAAATAGTGATGGTTAAACACGTGGTTGACACTCTCTAGTTTGTGAGGTGTTTATAAGTATTTTCTGTACTTTAATATCAAAAAGTGTTCTACAAAGTAAACACTAAAGTAAGCAACTGTATTTGTAAAAAAAACAAATAGCGGAATTTAATCTGGAGAAAAAAACGGCAAAATTATGGAAGAAATGCATAATAAACTAGAGAGTGTCAGCTACGTGTTTAACCACCAGTTTAAAAAAAAATGCGTATGCTTTTTGGTATTTTAGGCAGGGTCCCTAACCACATTTTATGTATTTTATACAACGACTATATAATTTGTTTCTGCAATCAAAAATACATGGGACCCTGCTGTAACAAACCGAACACAGCATATGTTGTCAGATATGAAGACGTCAGGTCCCTGTTATTTCACATTCCAGAAAGTTTTAACCCGACTACAATAGTTTTGTTTTTGCAAGCACAAACACATGGATCCCATAGTTATCAAACAAAACTTATTTTTATGTGCAGGTAAAAAACAATTTATGTGTCATATTAAATTCCTAAAACAGCCCGATTAAGATTTTAAAGGCTTCGGGGAATCCCCCTGGGTTAGGTACATACATTTCTGCTTTTATATAACTCTGTCTTGTTATCTAACAAAGTTTCAATCCACCAAATTTGATCACAATTGTTGTTCAGTCGTTCTAAGAAACAACATGAAAATTTTCCCAAATCCTTTCATAAGAAGAAAATTTAATTAAACATAGGCGGATTGGCGTTAATAGGATGATAAACATACCATTAAATTGTATCTAAGTATCGATAATAATCCCATTGTTATAGCTGTTAAATCACTGTTGCTAATAAATAAGGGTTAAATATCCTATGATAAAAAATCAATCTGTATATAAAGTGGAAGGTAAATCAAATGCTACAAGATAGAGAGACGTACTATTTTTTGATTGTATTGTACTTTTATAGGATCCCAAAAATTAAGGTTAAATTTCTAAAACAAAATAATAAAGTATTTGATAACTCGACGGAAGAAATAGGGAATATAAACCGAACCAGCGTAAAAGTTTTGGCAAGCAATTAATTTTGTAAAACTGTAACTATATGACATCGGGTGATTAGGGCATTGAAATAACGCAAAAAAGCAAAACTTAGATTTTAAGATAAGTGTTTTGTAGAGCGAGCCAAAGTTATCAGTTGTTTTTTTGTTCTTCCTAAATCGTCTTTCATAGACCAGTTTTTTCATCCCGATAGTTGGATTTCAGTTTTACTGTTTAAATCCGGCCACGTGCATTTTCTGCCACGTCTACTGTGCAAACTTGACGATAAAATTGTTCTTCATCACAATATTTACTATTTCGGAGTCGGTGTACAAAATACCAAGTCGAAATACAGCTCCAAAGCAACCAAAGCATCATTCCAACAATCAATCCCGATAAAACCCAAACGTAAAAGATCGACCAGAATCCAGAGTAACTGTATAAATGTAGAAAATTAAAAATCGTAATGATTTATGTGGGAGTTGTTACATTTCATTATGCTTACATCTTACACGTACATGGGACATTAGGTTTTATTTGTTTAATATTGGACAGAATATATGCATGTTTATCTCCGTGAATGGAAAAACCAAACGGTTAACACATAGGCAATCGTCAGATCACCTCGCGCCCATCGTCGATTTACCTCGAGTGTATGTTTCAGACATTCCGCACCCACTGAGATAAACGGTCGGTAATTACCAAAAACTATAGAAATGCCTTTACCGCATTTAACACACTGAAGCGGATCTGCTTTCTGAACGCTCAGCACCAGTTTATCTGAAATGCACACAAGCGACGATCCACTTACTATTCTATCCATCTCTCTTTATGATACGGATCCGAATCATGCATATTTTCGTGTAAATCCATGGTTTGTGAATTGCTTTTCACTGATTTATTCTCTAAGTAAAACAATTTGAGTCTTGTTGAAAAGTTAATAGTACGATATCATTTCATATAAATTATTAATTGACCACAATAGAGAACCATCTAGTTGACCTAAACAGCTCTAAACTATTAAGCATCGTCACACAAAATGTGTAATAGGTTAGCTTGGTGCCAAACGTTTGATCTCTGATTGATTAGTTTCGATGGCCAACAAACTGCACTTTTGTTTCGTAAATGTTTTTCAGAGGCTGCCGCACCCCATACGAAGCTAGATCACCAATATCTTCGCCACTGACTGAGTTATGGTAAGATGTTTAAACGACAGGCCTTTTACAATAAAATTATTATTGCCTATCATTATCAGATAAAAATACTTGTACAAAATCTACGATCTGCTAACTTGAAACTATGCATCAACGAAAATACTTATTCTAAATGAATAATGTTTTGCATATTGCTGTCAGATACCAAATATATTTACAAAATGTA
>CH002521.1:31678-44649 GCA_000149265.1 Ciona savignyi
ATTCATATTTACAAAATGTACGAACTACATAAACGACAGAATTATTTTGTAGTCCTAAATAATGCTGCACAAAATACTACAACGGAAGCAAATAGCAAAACACTAAATCCTAAATAACATAAATCAAATAATAATCCAATATGGAAATCGATGTAATCAAAAGTGTAGTCGCGCGAAATAATCTTACTCGTGCCTAGACAATAGTATACGTTTTGTTTTTACGTATTATGTTAGTATTACATCTGGATATGTTTCGGTCTGACACTCATTGTGCGACTATGACAATATATTTAGTAAATGAGGGCATTAGAGGTGTGCATAACCTTTTTACATAGATATAGCAAATATGTGCGCGTTCGATGAGATGTAATACTATTCGCCACCTTTTCCGCGAGCTGATTGGGAAAACAGTTTTTGGGTAATATTCCCTTGCTCCACCCGCCTTGTTGTAGGCATATTTTTTGTACGGAAAATAAATATGATTTTATTGGGCCGTTTATATGGCAACAACAAATAAAAACGATATCGCAAACGTACCTTATCAATGCTGAAAAAAGTATTTAGACCTGGCCAACTTCTACATATAGTTTAAATGTGAATTTACTGGTTTCCACTTGCGGTTCCCGGTGTGTTCCAAAGCCTGATCCGGAAGTCTGACTCACGGAACATAATTTACACTTTAACTCCGGGTTATTCAAATTTATTAAATTCGGCAAATGTTTGTTGTTACAAAATTATTTTAAATTAAAAAATTATTAAGCGTAAATTCACAACAAGCCTCGCGAACAGGAATAAGATTAAAACGGCTATTTGGTAATTTAAATTTTATTGAGCTACGTAGCTAACCGCAGCAGTTGTGGTTCAATAGATTTTGCTGTTTATTCGCGCTGGTCGATTGAACTTAACATTTCCCCTTAAGTTATAAGCGAGGAAATTGACAGAAAGTGTTACAAGGCAGTTTTGTTTACATTAAGCAACACGTAAAACTCTCATCTTTTCTCAGCCCAACGCATATCTATCATCTTTTCTCTTATTAACAAAAATACTCACACACTCCAAAATTTACGTTTTGGGTTGTACTCCTGGAAAATTACCGACTCCTAAAATACTAATTTACTGTGCTATTCCACTTACCAAAGATGTTAAATGGTAATCAATTGTTTTAAATACTTCAGATAATTTTACAAACACTGCAAGTATATATTTCATCAAACGTATGTAAGGAGTGCCTTGTCCGACCGAGATCATTCAGAACGGGTTTTCCAATTGCAACTAAATTTTCCGATTCTTCTTTATATTTAATAGAACATGGATATTTTTTTTTATTAATAACTAAGAAACCCATTAGTAATAAAGCACCTAAATCACTAAAAAAAGTTACACCAAATATAACGTACAGGTAATGAAAAATATCAAATAAGCTTAACAAGGAAGTGGAGATGCTGTTCCCATTCTTTGTGCGGAATCAGCGTAAATCTCCGGTTTAACTTGAGATTAGAATAAGCACTTGAAAACCCGGTTGTTTAAGTTTAAACACGAATCTTGCACTGTCATTTGTTTATTGCCCTAAGCGTTTCAACGAAATCTGTTTTTCTAAGTTTATATCTTGAAAAGAGAATAAAGAACGGGGTTCGCCAAAGTTACATTCGAATGCAGCTCACGTTTAAATCACTGCTTCCGGCCCGTTGGTCTAACGGTTAAGTGCGTCGCCTTTTAATCGAAAGGTTGAACGTGCGAAACTGGTCGCTAGTTAGTCGGTTGTGTCCTTGGGCAAGGCACTTTACGGACATTGCCTGAACCCAGCGGATTAATGGGTTCTACCAAATTGAGGGAACGTCATATACAACACACTGCAATAGCTCCGGTAACCCGACGTTGGGCGCGAGGTGATCTGACAATTGCCCGTGTGTTAACCTCCTTGGTTTTCCCATCCACGGGAATAAAGATGAATATCCTATATCCTATATCCTATGCTTTATTGCAATGAACCTTTTGAAGTATTTATGTTTCTTTTGGGTTTTTTCGTGAATATGTGACTTTAAACTAGGGCTGCAACGATATATTAATTTATCAGGAATACTATCTAAAATGCGTCTAAAGTAACGGTAAAAAATGGCGCTTGTGCATTGTTATGTCGAACACACATAGTAACACCTTTCGTTGTGATGCATTGACCTAAATAAAGCGTAGACCTTAATATTGATATGCATTATTGGGCTAATATATTATAAATTAAACCACCAATCTCTAAAGCAATCGCAATATTGAATAAAACATTTAGATTCACAATATTAAAATCACAATATTCACCCTAGTTTCAATTGATTTTTACAAAGGTCCCGGAAAAAACGAAAATCACACAACAAATTCTTAACTGTTACAAAGTGTTTAAACTGCCCCATCCGTTTTATTCTTTGTTGAGTTTTAACCAATTAAAAAATTATAATACTTTGCAAAAAAAGTTAGCTGAAGTATGAAATTAAACCATCAGATATATCGTACTTAAGCCGGTACAACTATTATAAACGATGCAAATTTACCACGACGTATTTTCTGCGGAGAAATATGAGTAGGTGGATCTAGCGAAATCAGCCGGCATCTTCACTTGTTTCGATTCTAGGAACTGTTGATGCTGTTTTTTCTCTTTGCGGTGATTGGTCGGCACTTGTATGCAAATAAATCAGCAGATTTGACGACCAAATGTCAACCCAACCGCACGTGACGTTGTGCCTGAGCTTGATCAACTATGCCCACAGGTGCAATATAAAACGTGTGTCAATTTCGGTTATTTGTTTGTATCAATTTGCAACATGTTCGGATTAATTAGATGGACTTCTATAAATTATACGGTTGGCGACCTTGTAATACCCACCCAAAACAATTTGGGGACCTTGTAATATCTACCAAGCATAATGCTGGCACCATGTTTATACCTAATATGAAATTGCTGTCCTTCATCCATGCGTGTATTTCAATGATCAGATGCTGAAAGGCAAAAAAAGCGCTGCTTTACATTTTAAGATAGCGGCAAAGCAGGAATAAAATATAAATATCCTTTTGTAACCACTTTGTCCACATCAACTAAGCAAGGCCACAGAGTTTAAAGATTGTGCTTTCATTGTTGTGGTTTTTATTTAAACTACAGATATAACAATCATTAAGAAAACTGGTAATTTTAATATACTACTACATGTAGATTTAACTGGTTTCCTATTCTGTTAACATTTTAGTTTTTGAAGTTTGTTATTTCGTCACTTTTTCCAATACGTTAATTGTGTTACATATAAATTGGTTTACGGTCATGTCACTTATGTTTGCCATTACGTCATGTTTTACATCATGTTACTTAATCTAAGGTAAGGTCGATTACCAGTTTTCCAATTTATTACTTATTTATAATATTCCATTATCACACATTGACTCTTATTTCTATTAGAACCGACGGACTGAAAGGCAAAAGCACAAATACAACTGGAACAAATAAAGTTTCGTAACCCAAAATCAGTTAAATATAGTGTGAACTCAATGAACATTCATTAAAATGCAGCGCAATAAAGCAATAATTTAGCGTAATATATTCCTCTAATAAATATCGTTCGTACTTTGCATTTTGTAAATTTTATGACAGCAATTACATACCATAGCTTGTAATTGTGGATTAATTATCTCTTTTTGTCAGTTAGTGTTAACCTAATAAAAGAATTATAACCAGTTGAGAAATCAAAATAGCTCGATTCAGAATGTGATGCATTAGTTTAGATGTATCTTACTTAATTACAATTATTATACATAGTTCAAAATTTCCATGACGTAAAATACATTTCTGTGAAAAATATGTGTACGAAACTAGCCGGATATTTCCATGTTTCGGTTTCGATTTCAGTAATTCTGGATACTTGTTGTTTTTACCCCTTGGGCAGTGATCGGTTGCATAGGTGTATATAAATCCGCAGTTCCACCATCATTAGACTAGATTTGACCAAATGTCAACCCAGCCGCCATGTGACGTTTTATGTGAGATTGATTAACTTTGTCCGCATACAGGTGCAATATAAACTAGAATAAATGCAAACTTTTGATAAAGTTAAAAAATATATATGTTTTAAGACAAGATTACCTACATGCATTAAAAGTTGATCAAATACATGAGTTGAAATAATATTCAGTTTGGTCCATGGTAGCATATTAATCCGGTAAACTTCTGTTTCAACAGTTTTAAAGGTCTTGTTTCATTATTAAGATGCAGTTGATACCGATTGTGATAGCAACGTCGTTATCGTTGCAAGTTATCCAGGTGGCAACGCTGTCGTGCTTGTCGTGTCCACCAAATCCTGATTGCAGCAACGAACCAGCCTGTGATGGGAATGAAAAGGTTTACCCACCGTGCGGGTGAGTTATATATCTGTCATATTTACATGGATAATATCAGCGCCTTTTACCTACCCATATTACAGCTGGCGCCATTGCAATACTGATCCACAATAAGGATGGCACTTCTGTAATACTTAAGTATTGCCCTCCATTTATCCATGTATTTCAATGATCAGATGCTGTCGAGTTTGCGCAAAGCTAGTTGGAGAACCGTGCGGCGGTGTTTGGGGGTTTTCCGGAACTTGTAGAAGTGATCTGTATTGCAACATACCTACACCTTACAACATATTTGACCAAGTTGGGGTTTGTGTTGGTAAGTTGTGTTCTGTGCTGTGCGACGGTTCGATATTTATTTTGAAAAACATTTTGTGTAATTTAAGCAACACTGTGTTACAATGAGTTTGATTTGTTCACTTATTTAGGATAGTATAGGACATTCATGTTTATCCAAGTGATAGGGAAAACCAAGTGGGTGATCACACGGCCAATCGTCAGATCTCCTCGCGCCCACTGTCGCTTTACCAGAACTATTCCAGTGTGCTGTATATGATAGACACGTTCCTTTAATTTAATAAAACCCATTAATCCGCAGGGTTCAGGCAATGTACTTTAAGTGCCTTGCCCAGGGACACAACCGATAAAAAATATATATATATATATACATGAACTTCATTTATCTTTGTAGTTCCTTGAGAACATCAATTCGGATGCGTATGCTGAACGTCAACCAAAAATCAACTTCACTACACGGAACATTAATATAATATTATTTTCCTGGTTAATATACTTTTATTTTAGAAACAAAATTTTAATAAGTCCAATTTATTGTAAACTTGATGCACAATTATTTAAACGCAAAGCAACGCAATAAACCATAAACATAGCCTCTCACCTTCTGGATTAATGTTTGATTTTTAAAACTTTCGTGACAGAAAATACATTTGGATTTCTGGTTTAATTAACAAAGATTCAAATATTACAGTTATGTTTTTCAATTACTTAGTGGTAAGATTTAGCTATAATGATAACAGAAGAGTGTAAAGTCTCAATTTCAGAACGACTTCGTCTGGAATGCAGAAAAAATAAATAATTACCAAAATTAAAAATATTTCCCAAAAGTAATCTTTGTTAAAGAGATTTATCAAAATGTGACAAATGAGACGTAAGTTTGATAATTAAAGGGTGTGCCTGGTTACTAAAGTTAGCCGGGACATCTAAAATCGCTGGGGTTGCTTTGATAGCTGGATTGGATTACACTGATCCAAATAATTCTGTTGAAATTATCAACTTTCTGTTGTTTATTTTGTATTTTTACGCTTTATTTGACACCTTAGCGTCTAAACCTAGATTCGACGATGATGAATAAAGTTAAAGCCAACATCTTCCACTCAGGATGGTAAAAAACACATCATGTGACTAAACATTATTTGGACAGTGGTGTTAAATTTGTTTCAAGATGTTTTGAGGCGTACTTTGGCAATTTGGCATCATTATTCTTCTTTAAAATAAATTTATAGTTTTTATTCATCGACCTTTTTAACTTGGTCTGTTATTAACTGGTGCTTAAACCACGACATCACTCAAGTTGGTTATGGGTTTGTCTGAACGATTAGTTTGGTCGGTTTGTAAGCCGCCTTTCATTTGAAGGGTGGAAGTTTCAAAACTGGTATTTAACTAGTCGGTGGTTAACACATATTGATTTCCTTCCGTTTTTTTTCAATTTTTACTTAGGAAAATATTTATGTAAAGTAGGGGTTGCAGATGTTGGATTGCGTAAAATTCAGCGTAGCGCTTGTAAAATGCATGTCAAGTCGTCAGGTCATTGTCAAGAATCCAATCAGGTTAACACTATTAAAGAAATGGTTTGCCTCGGCCTTTTCTGTATTTACAGACGAACTGAAAAGAGATTTTTACAAACTTTGTTGATGCTATGCAGTGCCTACGAAAATCATTTATTTAATTTGCTCATTACAAATTTCTTTTCCGTAATACCGATAGCGATATTCTCTAAAAACCCCGCTAAATTCGCAGTGAGTTTATATAGAAAATATTGTGGTTTTACCATAAACAATTCTTGGGGTAACAAGTATGGAAAGATTAACAAAACAAGTGACGATCCCTGGTATATATGAGGGTATTAAAACAGATTTGGTTTATTCAAAGAGTTAAATGTTCTTAAAAGGTGTGTTATCGGTCATATGTTTTCGTCCTCGCGCCTTGTGGCGTTTTAGGTTACCAGGCGGACGAGATTGTGTGTACGAAAAACCGTAAATTATTAATTGTGACTAAAGTCCATTTGATCTCAAAGTATAAAAATAACTAACCCAAAATGAAACACTGTTTCCACGTGTATAAATCATCTGGTCACTTGACACTAAACTAAATTGTTATAGAGAATTTTAATTTAAACAAATGTGCAAGCATTTACCACCCATTTTTTATAGTTTTGCCGAAACATTTTCTTAATTTTAGGGTTATTTTTTTATATACCAACGGTAATTGCTTTTTTTATATATACTAACGTTCATAACTTTAGGATTAGGTAACATTGAAACCGATCGTTTTGGTAGCAGAAACAAATATCACAGAGTTAGAATTGGTTTTAGAAATATTGGTGGTTAGCACGTGGATGACACTATCTTGTTTTGTGTTAAGTTTTTAACGAGTTATAATCCGACGGGTAATGCAAAATTAAATTAAATGGAATCAAAATTTGATGCATCAGATGTATCGTCTTTAAGCCAATACAATTATTACATAAACTGCAAAAATTCCCTCGACGTAAAAACTTTTTATGTTAAAAATCACGTGTATGAATTTAGCCCGGACATTTCTATTCGTTTCGAAGAAATGAAAAGTTTTCGAAGAACTATTGATGTCGGTTGGAAAGAAATTCGAAGAACTGTTGATGCCGGTTGTTTCCACCCCCTCGGCGGTGATCGGTGGCAGCGGTATATGTAAATCCGCACGTTCAGAAGACTTGCTTAACCCTTTAGAAACGAGATTGTTTTTGCGTAGTTTGCTCGTTTTGACCTAGTCCGCTTTGTAGTGCTCTAGCACCTCTCGTGTTATAGTTAGAACAAAATGTTCAACACTAGAGTTGTTCGAAATAAAATTTCCAAAATTTCTGAAATTTTTAATTTTTGATGACGTCACTACTTGGGGGTCCACGTCATATTCTTTCTTATACAATGTTATAGTTTTTGATCTGTTTACAATACAGCCTAACATATTTTAACAAAGTTACTCAGAAACAAATTTCCTACAATTATATTATAATTTTGGTTTGATGACGTCATCAAAATATTATTACGTCACTGATGTTACAGGTCAACCCATGCCAATTTTTTTTTTTTTATTATAAAAAATGTTAGAATAGAAATTTAGATTGCAATTAAGTCCATATTGCTTTATCTTACTACTTTTTCCTTAAAATAAACTATAAATGAAGGGTTTGAACCAAATTGTGGACTATAACCTTAAAGATACTCAAAACCTCCCCAAAAATGAAAAAAAAAACTGGTAAGATTACATTCGGGACATCCCAAGAAGCGAAACTGATTCTACTGCCATAGAGACATTAAATGATACAAACCTTTTGAACGTAGTATTAAAACAAACGTTTTTTTTGTGATAATTTTCCCTCAAAATTACACCAAAAAATGTCATAAAATTCAACTAAACTTTACTTCAAAATTTCAAATGCAAAGTTATGTTTATTTTTGCTGTTTTTAAAATATATATCATATAGCTTTCCAAAGAGACCAAACTTTAGCAATTTCGACAAGAAATGTTGGAGATTTTTCATTTTGAATGAGCATATGTCAAAAAGGACAAATTTGTTCTTATCGTTTCTAAAGGGTTAAGTTATAATTTGTTCTTGGTAGACATCGGTTTGTAGATTGAATATAGATACATTAGGGAAGAGTAGCAAGCCTGGCTATATAATACATTACTTTTCTTTAGCGAATTAATCAGGGGAACTTCTGTTTCAACAGTTTAAAGGCTTCGTACTTTAAAGATGCAGAAAATACGGATTGCACTAGTAACGTTGTTATCGTTGCAAGTTATCCACGTGGCAACGCTGCGCTGCGCACCTTGTCTAACAAATGCCGATTGTAGCAAGGAACCAGATTGTATTGGGAATGAAAAGGTTTATCCTCCGTGTCAGTGAGTTGCTTATTCGTCATATCTACGCAATAATACAAACACATTTATAATATCTACCCACATTAAGGCTCGCGCCCCTGTAACATCTACCAAGCATTATACCGGCGTCATTAACATATTTAACGTAAAAGTGCTACCCTACATACATCCATGCATTTCAATGACCAGATGCTGTCAAGTTTGCGCAAAGCTAGTTGGAGAAGAATGCGACGCTGATTGGGGCTTTTTCGGAATTTGCAGAAGTGATCTCTTTTGCAACGTAACGTCTACTTGGAGCAATTTCAACCAAGTTGGTGTCTGTGCTGGTAAGTTATGTCCTGTGTGCTGTGCATCGGTTCAATGTGCAATTTGTAGAACATTAGGTGCAATTTATGCAACACTGTGTCCCAATGATTGTGTTACTGACGTGTATTGGTCGTTTAAACGAGCGATTGGCTTGGTGGGCTAGTCTTCATTTACCCGAAGTGTGGCAGGTTAAGTCAGTTGTGTGCTTGGTAGGGCACTTATCGGATATTACCTAAATCTAGTTTCTTATTTTTTTTTATGTTTTAAATTTGTTTTCTGTTTGTTGTTCTGCCATTTTGTTAACCCTTTACTTATGCTATTTCCAGAACCAACAAACTGAAAGATCATTGTACAGGTAAAATTACAAGTCGAACAATTGTGTGCAGGAAAAACATAACTAAAACCTCATGTGTGTGTTTCTCAATGTACTTCACTTAAATTTAAATTTTTAAGTCGGCCATCCCTTACTTTACATATAAATACTTGATCTTATATTATCTTTGTAGGTAAAGACACGAATAAGGATGCCTATACTCAACACCAACCAAAAATGAACTTTGCTACACTGACCATACATAGCATATATTGTTCTTTCTCTGAATCTACTTTCATTTTTAAACTATTTTTAAATAATTCAATTTACTGTGAACCTGATAAACTTGTGGTAAATCGTAAAGCAGCGCAATAAAACATATATATAACACATTTTCTTGATCAAATATTGTCTTGGTTCGATGCGTACGGTTTTACGTCATTATAATGCCATGCGTGTCTGTTTGAAACTACCTCGGCATCTTAATTCTAAGTTGTTCCCTTCAGTAATACGAAAAGTTGAACCTCGGCCGGGTTGAACACAAAGGATAGGAGTTGTGTTTATAATGTGTGGCACGGTATGAAAAAACGCTGGGGTCAATGACAGGATTCAAGAGAAGTGTCGTCTGGGACAAATATATATAGGCGCCCATCATTTGCGTGTTACCGATAACACAATGGAGAAATGGTGGTATTTTGTGAGGTGTTTATAAGTATTTTCCGAATTTTAATATCAAAAAGTGTTCTACAAAGTAAACACTAAAGTAAGCAATTGTATTTATGAAAAACCAAATAGCGGATTTTAATCTGGAGAAAAAAACGGCAAAATTATAGAAGAAATGCATAATAAACTAAAGAGTGTCAGCCACGTGTTTAACCACCAGTTTTTTCAAAACACAATGCGTATGCTATTTGGTTATTTAGGCATGGTCCCTAACCACTGCGTTAATCAGTAAAACTAATAGAATTTGGCCAGCCAGTATTGCCTGGTCCAACACACGGGATTTTTAACAAAACATGTAAAATTTAAAAAAGTTTATTTTATTTTAGCTTAATACTACGGGCTCAAATAATTAGGATATGATCACGCTTACAATATTTTAGAAGTCCATTTTCCCGCATATCACCAACGTAAATACAAGAATTAAGAAGCTATGTTTTTTATAAATCCATTAGATATGCTAGCTAACATGACCTGGTGGATTACTTATTGCGACAAAACTTAAAGTAAGGGGTCTGTGGAATTCCCTAGAATCGTAAAACACTAATTTACTTATTTTTCAGAATCTATTTCTCATAGCGACTAATCCCACAATCCAAATGTTAATTTATTTTTACATTATTGGTCCACTAACTATGATTGTCAAAACGGAATTCCTTTTTTAAAACTACTTTTTAATTACAAACATAAACGCATGACATTGTTCGAAATCCTGAAAGAATTTTTAAACGTCGCTCTCTTGTTAAAATGAGTAAGGGTAACATCCAATATTTTTGCATTTTCTTACCGAGTCGGTTAGGAGAAAGGGGTTAGTTGATCGTGACTAAAATGCACGTAAATAAAGTATTTTGACTTAATCGCTGGTGTTTAATAGATTTTAAGTTTTGAACACATTTTAGGTTGATATAGGATGTATTTCATGTTATTAATTACAACTGGGCGATATATTATATCCTTTGAAGATATGCAAGCCATAGTATTTAGTAAAACTCGGGAAGATTATGTATTCTTTCATCAGGCGGTATTGCACGAGCAATTATTTGTAAGATTCACTAGCGTTCACCGTGTGGTCGAAATACTAGAGCTATTGCACTGTAATATTCCGGACATCTGGCATTACATGACGATAAGGTGATATAGAAAAGCCGACTTAAACGACAAGTAGACCGCAAAACTCGATCAAATATAAATAAACTTTGAATTACAAAGCCCAATTGAATTACGTGTAACCTACACGCAAGAATCCAGTCAATTTTATGGAATCAATAGTTGATCAGAGTAACTGAGTAAGACCAAATAAAGAATAAATTCAACATGAATGTGCAATCATTCGGTTTGCGAAGATAATGCATGTTTCCAGATAGAAGGTGTCAGACACTTGCTATTTCGAAGGCGTTTTATAATTTTTTGAACGCGTGAATCCTGTTGCAATGCTTCGGAGATCGTTTTGCTATGCCTAACTGCTTTGATCGTGTACTCTGCTGTACGTAATAAACAACATGAAAATTTGATCAAATCCTTCCATGAGAAGGAAATTTAATTAAACATAAGCAGATTGGCGTTAATAGGATGATAAACATGCCGTTAAATTGTATCTAAGTATCGAAAATAATCCCATTGTTATAGCTGTTAAATCACTGCTGCTAATAAATAAGGGTTAAATATCCTATCATAAAAAAATCGATCCGTATATAAAGTGGAAGGTAAATCAAATGCTACTTTTTTTATATATACTAACGTTCATAACTTTAGGATTAGGTAACATTGAAACCGATCGTTTTGGTAGCAGAAACAAATATCACAGAGTTAGAATTGGTTTTAGAAATATTGGTGGTTAGCACGTGGATGACACTATCTTGTTTTGTGTTAAGTTTTTAACGAGTTATAATCCGACGGGTAATGCAAAATTAAATTAAATGGAATCAAAATTTGATGCATCAGATGTATCGTCTTTAAGCCAATACAATTATTACATAAACTGCAAAAATTCCCTCGACGTAAAAACTTTTTATGTTAAAAATCACGTGTATGAATTTAGCCCGGACATTTCTATTCGTTTCGAAGAAATGAAAAGTTTTCGAAGAACTATTGATGTCGGTTGGAAAGAAATTCGAAGAACTGTTGATGCCGGTTGTTTCCACCCCCTCGGCGGTGATCGGTGGCAGCGGTATATGTAAATCCGCACGTTCAGAAGACTTGCTTAAGTTATAATTTGTTCTTGGTAGACATCGGTTTGTAGATTGAATATAGATACATTAGGGAAGAGTAGCAAGCCTGGCTATATAATACATTACTTTTCTTTAGCGAATTAATCAGGGGAACTTCTGTTTCAACAGTTTAAAGGCTTCGTACTTTAAAGATGCAGAAAATACTGATTGCACTAGTAACGTTGTTATCGTTGCAAGTTATCCACGTGGCAACGCTGCGCTGCGCACCTTGTCTAACAAATGCCGATTGTAGCAAGGAACCAGATTGTATTGGGAATGAAAAGGTTTATCCTCCGTGTCAGTGAGTTGCTTATTCGTCATATCTACGCAATAATACAAGCACATTTATAATATCTACCCACATTAAGGCTCGCGCCCCTGTAACATCTACCAAGCATTATACCGGCGTCATTAACATATTTAACGTAAAAGTGCTACCCTACATACATCCATGCATTTCAATGACCAGATGCTGTCAAGTTTGCGCAAAGCTAGTTGGAGAAGAATGCGACGCTGATTGGGGCTTTTTCGGAATTTGCAGAAGTGATCTCTTTTGCAACGTAACGTCTACTTGGAGCAATTTCAACCAAGTTGGTGTCTGTGCTGGTAAGTTATGTCCTGTGTGCTGTGCATCGGTTCAATGTGCAATTTGTAGAACATTAGGTGCAATTTATGCAACACTGTGTCCCAATGATTGTGTTACTGACGTGTATTGGTCGTTTAAACGAGCGATTGGCTTGGTGGGCTAGTCTTCATTTACCCGAAGTGTGGCAGGTTAAGTCAGTTGTGTGCTTGGTAGGGCACTTATCGGATATTACCTAAATCTAGTTTCTTATTTTTTTTTAATGTTTTAAATTTGTTTTTCCTGTTTGTTGTTCTGCCATTTTGTTAACCCTTTACTTATG
>CH002520.1:3538-13998 GCA_000149265.1 Ciona savignyi
TGCGCTTCTGTTACTAATTCACCTCTAAACTGGCACATGATTGTGTACAATGCATACAGGCACAAAATCTCAACAACGTCAATGACGTAATACGGGAAATCCCCTAACATAAAATGAAATGCATATTTGCTCATAACTCTTTAACAAAAAAATATTGGAAGAAACTGATTTGATTTTTGAAATCAGCGTATTTTTTTCCATTTATTAAGATATTCTTAAAATTGACTTCAGTTCCCCTTTAAGAATCCGACTCTATAAAATCGCAGTCAGACTGATTGACGCGGGTACCGGGTAAAACAAAATGTAACCACATCGACCTTTCTTGCATGACAACGTTGACAACTGCAAGATCGTACCCAGCCATTAGCAAGCCGTACGAACATCCATATAATTGCATAATGCATTTAAAATGGTTTTATGGTGATTCGTTACATAGCAACATGTTAAAATCGAAAGCAGGAAAACGCAAACCGCACTAGAGATTAAACCAACTTGGTTTATTACTACATTACGCATTTTGTGTCAATCGTCCTGTGGGTATTTTGGTAGGAAATATTTTGCCGCAATATCCGCAAAACTTACATTAGTGGAATTAGATTTATATCCTTCCTGATTTGACCACAATGGGAAATTTAGAAGCGGTCAGTGAAGATATTGCCACGAAATACTTCTTAGCTAAATTATGTACATATATGTAAATTACTTGCACCTACGTTATGGTACGCTTATCGAATATCACAATTCCGTTTACTTAACCATACGTAAATTGCCTCTACGGCGTTTGACCTGTGAACAGTTTTGTAAATTTATGTTCTCGGTATTCCTATGTTCACGCAGTGGAATGTTGGTGATGTAATACAAACGGTGTTAAAGGGATTGCAAATGTAATCTCGTCATATATTGGTCCGACGGGTTGGTCTGGTGGTTTAGTGCGTCGGTTTCAGTTGAAGGGTTGCAGGTTTGAAACTGGTCGCTAGCTAGTCGGTTGTGTCCTTGGACAAGGCACTTAAAGGACATTGCCTAAACCCAACAAATTATTGGGTTCTACCAAATTGAAGAAACGTGTGAATCATACACACTGCAATAGCTCCGGTAACCCGACGATGGGCGCGAGGTGATCTGACGATTGCCCGTGTGTTAACCCCCTTGGTTTTCCCATTCACGAAGAGAAACATAAATATCCTATCTCATCCTATTGGTTTTGGGTTATTTTAACTTGTTTTGTAAGAAAGCATCACAAGTTTGGCCTTGTTTCCAAAACTAGTTAGCGACCAGTTTCGATCCTGAAACCTTTGGGCTGAAAGGCGTTGCACTAATGACTAAACTACCACAGTAGCCGATCGGAGTTGGTTTACCCTCCTTTTCAAGATATTTCCACTAATGCTCGACCAGTAATTGGGCGGTTCTTGCCCTACAACAGCAAGTACAAGAGATCGATTGACCAATGTACAACTACCAATACAGTTGCTTCGTTCAATTATTGCTCTAATGAATAGTTAATCATGTCTCCAAGGTGTCAACGATTTTCTGTGAATTCCCCACAATACAATTTGGGTATTCCTTTATTTAAAAGGACTTCTTTTACCAACTTTTGGAGTACTTGACAGAAGTTTTAAACTTTAAAACATACATTAAATTGTTGTGGAAATGCGTTATTTCTATCCCTGTAGTAATACGTGCAGGTTTCCAGGCAGTTATTTTGTGCCCTGTAATCATGCCCGCATGTGTGTAATAATCATTTACCTTGTGTAACATTCTTTGCGTGCATTTCGTGCTACATAACCCGACGTGTTTCGCTTTAAATTCATTCATCACCAAGTACCTCCAATATAAAAATACAAAATTATTTTGATGACTTTTCAATATAATCAAATGCAGCTTGAATTTACCGTACCACCATCTTGCTATGACAGCAGAACGTGACAGTTCTAAATATATTCGCATCATTTGCGATTAAAAGATAATCTTGATGTAATCTTTATTAGTTCGATTAAAAGATCATTCTCGTTGTAATACTTATTAGTTTAAATCTTAAATTCTCGTCCGACTTATACAGTCTTTAACAAAGATATAAACCAAAAATGAAACCAAAACCGTCGGCTTTAAATTGACACTTAGTTTCTGTTTAGTTTATTTTTTGTTTCCACGATGAAAACATGAAGCAGGACCTTTGATGAAACATTAAACAACACGAAAATACGGCAAAACGACAGTCGTTAAAAAACTTCTACAAAGCAGTAAATTTCGGTATAATTAGACGTGGCCGCTAAATCCAAATAAAAAAAAAAAAATTAATTGTTTATAAAAAAATTCACTATTACACTCGTAAGTGTGCGGTAAAGCGAGCCGTGCAATGGGGGAGTCGGCTTTAGGAGAAAGGACTCACTACACTGCATTCCGTCTAGCTAGAGAAACTTACTTCATTTAAAACTGATTGTAAAGATGGAAATTGAGATCAGTTATAACAACTGAACATTCCTCTTGTTGATCAGTCTATTATACGCGACCAGGTTTAGCATTACGTGAAAGGTAACAAATGTTTTTTTTACCGAGCCAAGTTTTGAACCCATGGGTTCGTCACTAGGACCGGTTTTTGTATAAGAGTTAACCATTCGGTCACACGACCATACAAGGTAACGCACGTTTGCCCTCTTGGACGGTATATTGGTCGTACTTAAATGGTGTTTCGGGGTTTGTCTTTAGAAATTTTAAACACTGATAGATTTATGTTTAATTGTCAATGGAAAGAGCCGGAAAGAAATCACATGGGCATTAGTCAGTAGCTATTGCACTGAGTTGTTTAAGACCGAGAGATTTCTTCAGTTTTAGAGGTGTGTAGCGTTTCAGCCCAATTTAATGTTGCTTCGTCTATATCCGCGACCGCCACAATGCAACTAGACGCTCACAACGGCACAACTCGTAAATACACAACTGTACAACTCACATTACTGTACAGAACTATCCTTCGCCAATTGCCTCTTACTTTAAAGCACAAAGGGTACAACAAAATATATAGAGAAAAACAGGCAATCAAGTAATCAACGAATCAAGTCAATAACGTAAAATCGGTGAGCGTAAAAAAATGCAAGGAATATAAACCACCCAAATAGAAATAAAATAAAACTTTACAGTTGTAACACTTCTAGGGTTCGTGTATAAGACCTCTATTCGTAAAAACCACAGCAGAATACGACTTACTAGTACGTTCAAATTACAACTCCCAAAAGAGCTATACAGTTAACACACGTACGTACGATGCTGAGGCGCGAACACGTGATAGCACTAATTGGGTGCGAAAGTGGTCGCTAGCTAGTCGGTTGTGTCATTGGGCAAGGCACTTTACAGATATTGCCTGAATCCAGCGGATTAATGGGTTCTACCAAATTAAAGGAAGGTATCTATTATATACAACACACTGCAATATAGCTCCGGTAACCCGGCGGTGGGCGCGAGGTGATCTGACGATTGCCCGTGTGTAAACCCCCTTGGTTTTCCCATTCACGGGGATAAACATGAATATCCTATCCTATGAAAACGCCTAAATAATAAAAATTAGAGGTAAATATATTTCACTATTAATACGTATGTAAATCACCTACAAACACTTAAAACCAGAACAAATCTATATTGAATTTAAATAAAAAAATTGAGATAGCCAATATCGACCATGAACCATTTTCGGGGAAACCCCTCAACACTCACGCCGTAATAAATAAAATGAAGTTGAACTTTATAGAGATGTTAGTTATTATACATTGGATATATGCAGGGGCAAATTTTGGATAAATCACGCAAGGGAAACTTTAATTAGGCCCGAGAAAATAAGAACGACAATCGTTGTTTTGGTATTTTAGACATTTGTTGGTCGATATCTTAGAACTGGAAAGGACAATTAACTTAAATTAAAAATTTAAAATGTATTAAGGAAACTGATAAATACATTAATTAAAAAATCCAAGTTTATCCCGAAATATCGCAATAATATAAAAAAAAGGTTGATTTTCTTTGTTTCTATTGTTGTTTTAGTGTACCAACGTAAATACCATTCAAACAACATAGATATTAAATTCAAATTTGCACTCTGGGAACCCATTGGTTTTTGCTTGCAGAAACAAACGTTATACTTTTTTATAAGATATACCAAGGGTGATGAGGTAGCCAGGGAACCCTATTGTTTCTCATGTAGACAAATATAGTGTACACTCAACAGGGGTTTTAAAATAGTGGTGGTTAACAAGTGGTTGACCCTCTTTAGTTTGTAACACGGAAACATATGCTATCAAACAATCAACACAAACACGATAATTCAGAAATCAACATAACGCAATAAGAAACCTGAAATTCAAACTTTACAATCTTTATAAAGAACAGTAATAAAATGAACATGTGCGGTATGGCGACTGTTTTATTTCCTGTTAATGTAATTATTATCTCGTTAAGAAAATGACCAAACAGTAATTCGAATTGTACCAATTCTACCGTGTCTTATTCTTATATTGTGTTACGTGCAATCATTCGCTAGTATAAGCACTCTTTCGCTAAGATATATCGCCTACGACCATACCACGTTGAGAACACCCCATCTCGTCCGATCTGGGAAGTTAAGCAATGTCGGGCCCGGTTAGTACTTGGATGGGTGACCGCCTGGGAATACCGGGTGTTGTAGGCGTTTTGTTATTGCTCATTCGCAATCCAATTTAGTTGCTTTTAAGTAAAATAGTTAATAATTTATGCACGTTTTAACATCAATTTCACCATTTTCTTACGTTTAACTTTAATTTACAGTTGTTCTTTTCAACGAATTGCACTTAAACATAAAATTTTCTAGATTTAATAAAAAAATTATAAATTGGTTTGGTATAAAGACTTTTACTGATTTATACAAGATATGTGATCAAATGGATCGTTAAACACGGTTAGATGTTACCAGGAAATATAAACATCATTAATATTTTGTACAATGTCAACAACTAATTTTGTTAATTAAACCATAGACACTATATAGTCTATACGTTTAAATGGGTGTTTTGCTAAATAGCAATGATTGTGATTCCCCAATGTTTGTTTGGTTACAAGCAGCATGTGCTAGGCTGCGCGCCGGTGTTCTCGTTAAGCTAGAAAGTTTTGTAATCGTGGAGCAGTGCTTTGTTAAATAAAGGTGTTAAATGTGCATTTGCTGGCTGTTTTGTTGGGATAAAATTTACCGTTTTACGAAGGGGTATGGGCACAAAAATTTTAAGTAAAAATTGGGAGGGTTTTGAGTTTAGGTTGCAGATCCGAGCTTCAATTTTAAATTTTGAAAAAAACTCCAAGACTTTCAGTTGCAGGATTTTGAGTGGCAGCTGTTTTTGTGATGTTAATTTGATTTGGAAAGAGAGAATAATTAAAGTAGAACCCTTCGTACTAAAATCTCTTACCAAAAGAAAACACATTCGGTCGCGAGATGGCGCACCGTAGGTTTGTTTCTAACGATGTGTTTGGCGAGGTATCTTGTAGTACGGTCGTGTGGCCAAATGGTTAACGCGACCGATACATATACCGACCTATACAAAAAATGGTCCTGGTGACAAGCCCATCATGTGCTCGAAACTCGTCTCAGTAAAAAAAACAAGGTATCTAGTACGATTGTGGGGCTAAATGGTTAACGCGACCGACACATATACCAATTCTATGCAAAAACGGGCGAGAATTAAAGATTGACTTAAACTAATAAAGATTACATCTGGACGATCTTTTAATCGCAAATGATCCCCATAACAATATTAATTTCAAGCAAGCACCTTAACAATTTTAAGCTGGTAGGTCCGACTGAATAGCTTGATGCAATTATGTGTCGCCTAACAGAAGAAGGGTGACCGATTTGAGATTGGTCGCTAGCTGGACGGTTGGGTACTTGGGCAGAACTTAAGGGATATTGCCTGAACCTAGTGAAATGGTGGGTTCTTATATATTGAAGGAACGTGTCTATCACATACAACACACTGCAATAGCTCCGGTAACCCGACGATAGGCACAAGGTGATCTGCCGATTGCCCGTGTGTTAACCTCCTTGGTTTACGCATTCACGGGGATAAACATGGATATATCCTATTGATGTTGTGTTATCTTTACTTGTTGTGTAGGAAATCACAAGTTTGGCTTTGTTTACAAAAGATTTCCACTAATGCTCGACCAGTAATTGGGCGGTTCTTGCCCTACAACAGCAAGTACAAGAGATCGATTGACCGATGTACAACTACCAATACAGTTGCTTCGTTCAATTATTGCTCTAATGAATAGTTAATCATGTCTCCAAGGTGTCAACGATTTTCTGTGAATTCCCCACAATATAATATAGTTAATTATGTCTTCAAGGTATTGGAGTGTAGCGTACTGCACTGTGTTCTTTGTGCGGGCGACTTTGTAATGAACTCTCTGCGATAATACAACACACGAAAAGACGGTAACAAGAAAAAGGCATTATTAACGCTTCGCTGAACACGTCGCCATCATAACCCCCCCTCCAGAAGCGGACATAATGAGCATCAGCACTACTTTAAACCATGCGAGCAACACAGTAAAATCAAATGAGGTTTAAACATAAAAACATCTGGCGAGCAACATAGTTAATCAATAAAACGAATAGGGGGTTTAACTAAACGCCCCGAGCGGGTACACATAGCCGGGGACTCGCGTTGAGGTGCTATTTTGCGGTGGCAAATTATCATTGTCTGCTTTGCGTGGTCTTCCTCGTCGTGGGCGGTTGTGCCACTGTGACCTGGTTCTGTCATGTCCAGGTATGCTGGTTTCACACGATCTATGCTGACCACTTCATGACGTTCTCCTATCTCCAGAGTAAAAGTCTTGTGGCTGCGGCTGAGGACACGGTACGGACCGTTGTACGGTGGCGTCAAAGGTGGACGGTGTTTGTCGTTTCGTAAGAAAACGTACAGACATGTGTCCAAAACTGGTGGTACTCTTGTGGGAACTAGACCATGGCGTGACATAGGTGTTGGTAGTAGTCGACCAACCGGTCTCTTTTACTGCTGGTAGTATTTGAGAAGGTAGCGGATCAGCTTGGCTTACACCAAAAAAATCCCCGGGAACTACTAAATTCGCTCCATATACTAATTCCGCTGAAGAAGCTTTCAAGTCTTCTTTAGGAGCGGTGCGGATGCCCAGCAGGACCCAGGGAAGTTCGTCCACCCAGTTTGGTCCTGTAAGCCGTGCCATGAGAGCACTCTTCATGTGACGATGAAATCGTTCAACAAGCGCCGTTCCCTTGCGCGTGAAATGAGGTCGTGCGATGGAGTTGAATGCCAAGCAACCTGGTAAAAGTCGACCACAGTGCTGAGGTAAATTGTGGACCTCGGTCCGATGAAATGTTAGACGGTACCCCGAAACGAGAAATCCAGTTAAAGGCGAAAGCCCTGGCACACGTGGTTGTAGTCGCGTCTGTCATCGGAATAGCTTCCGGCCATCTTGTAAAACGATCGACCATTGTAAGCAAATATATATTGCCTTGTGAGGGTGCCAAGGGGCCAACGATATCAATGTTCACGTGGCTAAAACGTGATTGGCACAGTGGGTATTGCTCCAGCGGAGCGCGCACATGCTGGTGGATTTTGGCTTTCTGGCAGCTAACACATTGTTTTGCCCACAAACCGACCTGTCGATGTAAACCGTGCCAGACAAATTTAGAAGAAATGAGCTTACGTGTTGCCCGGATAGACGGGTGTGACAGATTGTGAACAATATCGAATATTTTCTTCTGCCAGGACTTCGGGATCACAGGACGTGGCGTTCCTGTCGATACATCGCAGAGAATCGTAGTTCCAGACGAATCAAGTTGGATGTCTTTAAGTTTCAGGTTCGTGAGCGCTGTGCGATAGGCTTGGACCTCCGGGTCCAGCTGGGCAGCCGCGAGCGATGCGTAATCCATGTCAAGCTGCAATTGCGTGGCATTAATCGAAATGCGAGAGAGGGCGTCAGCAGCTTGATTGCGTTTGCCATCGATGTGACGTACGTCCGTTGTGTACTCTGAGATGGCAGCTAATTGACGTTGTTGTCTCGCTGACCATGGACTTGATGTCTTGAAAAAGGCAAATGTAAGTGGTTTGTGGTCGGTGTAAGCCGTGAAGCTGCGACCTTCAAGAAAATAGCGAAAGTGTCGTATCGCTAGGTGCAAGGCGAGTAATTCCCTGTCAAACGCACTGTATTTAAGTTCCGGGGGACGTAAGCGTTTGCTAAAAAACGCCAGGGGTCGCCATGCGCCGTCCATAAATTGTTGCAGAACAGCGCCGATGGCGTGCTGCGAGGCATCGGTGGTTAGACCAGTGGGTGCCTGATGCAATGGATGGTGCAGGAGCGTGGCGTTCGCTAAAGCGGTTTTCGCCTCTTCGAAAGCTGAAACCAATGCCTCGTTCCAAACCAGTTTTTTAGGTTTTCCAGACAATGACTCGTAAATAGGAGACATGATACGTGCTGCACAAGGTATAAAGCGGTGGTAGAAATTAATCATACCTGCGAATTGTTGAAGCTCTTTGATCGTCGTTGGTCGGGGAAACAACTGAATGGCTGCCACTTTCTCTGGCAGCGGTCGAGCACCTTGCTGGTTCACTCGGTGTCCCAGAAAATCAATTTGTGAGACTCCGAATTGACACTTGCCTACATTAACAACCAGATCGTGGTCTGCAAGCTGCTGAAAAAGTTGTCGTAAATGGTCTAGGTGTTCGGAGGTTGACTTGCTTGCTACCAGAATATCGTCAAGGTAAACATATACAAAATCTAACGATTGGCAGACGGTGTCCATCAGGCGCTGAAATGTCTGTGCCGCGTTTTTTAATCCGAAAGGCATTCGTACAAATTCATAACACCCGAAGGGCGTAATCACACTGGTCTTCGGAATATCCTCTGGCGCAATGGGAACCTGGTGGTATCCCCGAATTAAATCAATTTTAGAGAAAATGCAAGACCCAGCCAAACGGGCCGAAAAATCTTGAATGTGGGGAATGGCATAGCGATCCGGTTGCGTGGCTGCATTAAGCCGCCTGTAGTCTCCGCATGGTCTCCACTCACCGGAAGATTTAGGAACCATGTGCAGTGGCGATGCCCATGGACTGGACGACCTTCGAATGATTCCCATATTTAACATGTTACGGAACTCTTCCTTGGCCACGGCGAGCTTCTCGGGGTGCAGTCGCCGAGCACGTGAATGTACAGGCGGACCGCTGGTAATAATGTGGTGCTCAACTCCATGCTTGGGTAATGTCGATTGGAAGAAATGAGGCGTTGTAACTGCGGGGAATTCAGCCAGCAACTGGGCATACACAGATTTGCCCGATGAAACAGCGTTCAGACGTGGTGCTGATTGGCACGTCGTGCCGATTGGGGTGCTGGCAAACGTTTCTGTATTGATTAGGTGTCGGCGCTTGATATCCACTAACAAGGCATTTGCCCTTAAGAAATCGGCACCAAGTAGCGGTCGAGATACGTCAGCTAAAACAAATTTCCAATTGAATTTACCGGGGGGTAGATCCAATGATTCCAATCGTGAACCGTATGTACGAATATTGCTGCCATTAGCCGCGAGGAGGTTTTTTCCGGGTTTGTTGGTGCGACGTTCAAGTCCTGTAGGGGGAAGAACGCTGATTTCGGCTCCCGTATCAACCAGCAAATTGCGACCTGAAAATCTATCCCAAACGTAGAAAAGGCTGCGTTCTGTGCCGGCCGTCGCAGCAGCTATGGACGGTCGGCTCTGCAGTTTCCCTGAAACGCACAAGGAGGGCGACATTGACGCGCTTTGTTTCCGAAACTACGGTGAAAGAAGCAGATGGCGTCAGTGTCGATTTCTCTGGCTGGTTGTGGGCGAAACCTACGGCTTTGTACTTTCGAAATGAAGATGTCCCCGTCCTCTCGGCCTGCCAATAATAATTCGTCAGCCTGCCTTGCTAAATTGCGATTATCGACAAAATCCTGAGAAGCTAGGACCGTTCTTATGTTGGCAGGCATACGTTCTAAGAATAACTCCCGGAAAAGGAAGCATTCCTTCTCCTTACCCAGCAGGGCCAGCATTTCATCCAGGAGTGAGGATGGCATTCGGTCACCCAAAGGCGGCATGTGGAGCAGTCGCTTTGCTCTCTGTGACTGCGTCAGGCAGAAAACACTGATCAATCGCTCTTTGATTGCCTGATACTTTTCTTTTTCGGGCGGATTTTCAAGTAAATCAAGCAGGCGGCATGCCGTACTTTGGTCCAACGCCGCTACGACATGAAAATATTTTGTCTGATCTGCCGAGATGTTTTTTAGAGCAAATTGCGCCTCCGTTTGTTGAAACCATACTCGTGCCTGGCCTGTCCAGAACGTGGGCAGTTTAAGGGCTACGGCGTTTTCCTGTTCTAGGCTCATAATATAATTCATTCAGAAAATAATCGTTTCTGAAACGTCGAGGGTCACCAATGTAGCGTACTTCACTGTGTTCT
>CH002517.1:39720-50642 GCA_000149265.1 Ciona savignyi
ATAAAAAAACTAAAAGTTTCCATTCACAGGATTATGATAGTTTGTGTTCCATAGATAACTTTTATAATTAAACTAACCTGGTCATGAGTTGAGTTGATGTAAAACATGACATGAATCCATTGATTCGTCGTAAAATCTCCGTTAAATTTTATAGAGTTGGTTGAATTGGCAATAACAGAAGAATAAGCGAAAAGAACTTCCCCAGAGAGCAAAGTTAAGGATACAATGTCACCCAATGTATTTCTCTGTACGAAAAAAAATTGTCATTTGCTCAGAAAACCTCCCACTTTTCTAAACTACCTACCATAAACATTTCTACACAAATCAATCGTGATATGCACACCACTTGTCCATCTGTGCCACAATTCCCAAGTCCCTACTGTACACATTTCCACACAAATCAACCTTGATAAGCACACCAGCTGTCCATCTGTGCCACATTTCCAAAGTCCCTACCATACACACTTCCACACAAATCAACCTTGATAAGCACACCACCTGTCCATCTGGACCTATTTTCCCACTGGTGTGATAATGCCAAAATTTCCCAGTAAAGAAAAAATCATAAATAACCTATAGCCTTCCACACTACCTGATAAAATAAGGTTCCGTTTTCCTTGCAAGTACGGAAGGAAAAACCAGTCTGAGAAGTTCGTAAGTCCAGTGCATTTGTAAGTTTAGCATGTGCGCTTCCATTAAAATATCCAAATTCTTTATTCCTCACAGTAGGTTGGCAGTGGACAGGTACACAAATTAATAAAACGTTAAAAAGTAAAAGTACGCACAACGTGTGGACTGTCATTGTGTAAAAACACAATATAGCATACTCCACCTGCGAATGGATAGGATGTATAGGATATTCAACATTTTAAGATGAAAAGTATATTAAGCTTTTATCAAATATAATAAATAAAATTAGAATTGCAAGTATATTTGAAAAAATAAATTTAATTTTGTAATTATTATTTTATTACTGTTTACTAAAAAAATCCCATATTTTTCTATTTTGAAACAAAATTATATAAATAAGACTCATTTTGTTTCACTGTTAGCACCAGAATAAACAAATAATTCTTTTCAAGTCTAATCTTGATTCGGAAATGAACCTTTGTTAAGTTAAGTTTTTATTTTGTTTCCACGAAGAAAACACTAGGTAGGACCTTTGATTAAAATTTGTAAAACTGGAAAAAAAACGGCAAAACGACATCATTAGAACACATCTAAAAACCATTCAATTATCAAGTTTCCTTAAAATTAGACATGGCCGCTAAACCCACAAAAAAATGAATAAATAAATGTTTATAAAAAATGACACTAAGCCTAGAAGAAAAGTGTGCGGTAACCTTACTAGTAAACATATCGTACACGATAATTTGACAGCGAAATAATACACCCAACTGGAAGAAGATCATTAAAAGACACGATCCACCGTTTAAAGTGGCGTTGTTGCCAGCTTTTAAAAGCCCTTCAACGCTTCAAGTGCTTTTAAATGTACAGAATGTGTTTTGGGAAATCGGGAAGTGAATAATTTAGTTTCTCAATCTAAATAATAATAATGATGACTTGAAAATAGAACCCAAGAATAATAAAAAAAATATATTAATAATGAGTCAACTTAAAGCATGTCAAATGAAAATGTTTAATTACAGTTGAAAAATTTCAATTTAAATTCAATATCATTTATCAACTTTTAAGTTATACAATTACATATTTCATGTAATAATGTTAGGTGCCGAAAATATCCCTCCACACCTCTTTCCATGAGAAAACTAAACGGAGGGAAACCATACATTAAAATTAAAAATTATGACATTAGAGTTAGTTTAACATGGGGTTGGAGTTAGGGTTAGTTCTGGGGTCGAGATTAGTGTTCAGGGGAGGGTTTAAATTAGTTTCCGTAATTTTAATGAGCAGTTTTCCTTCTTTTAGTGTTGCCTCTCTTTCCACTTTCCCGCAGATTAGTGGAAGCCCCATTCAACAAAATTTGGTAAACTTATTATTCCGCTGGGTCGCCTAAAAAAGTGGCATGTCGCATGCGACTCTTTGAGTATAGACCTATTGCCACTTTATTTCCTTGAAGTATATTTACAACAAGGTGTATATTGCTAAAAATGTCTACTAAATTTTAACTGCCTAACCATACCTTAGTATTGCTCAGAACGCTTAGAAACCCAAGAAATAGGTTAACCGTAAAAACACGTTCATTGTCGTAGTTAAAAAATGGTACAGTACGGATTAAGAAATAAATTAACGCAACCGATTTAGACATGCAAACACAATGTAATGAAATAAATGATCCAATAATGTTTACTAAGTAATGTTTAGCTACGGTTATACACATACGATTTTATCTCTGCTATTAATTTTTGCAAAATTTGCCGCCACTCCGTTCTTTCCCTGTGGTCTCAAATTTCATAACAAATCCAACTTTTACCCGAGGTAACACAGCACGTTTTAACAATATTTAAATACCGGTAAGACATTTTCTTTGTCAAGGATTATAATTGAATTTTGTACGAAATTGAGGAACTAAATAGTTTACTTAATGCCATAAATAAAAATACTCATAGGTCCTAGATTTTTCAGTAAAACTATATCCCCTACAAGCAGCATGCACAACAATCTGGGGTAAAAGTAAATACCGCAGAAAAGTGTGTAAATAAAACCTTTCATGTCACAGCAATACGATAGAATAGGATAGCGATAGGATATTCATGTTTATCCCCGCGAATGGGAAAACCAAGCGGGTTAACACACGGGCAATCGTCAGATCACCTCGCGCCCACCGTCGGGTTACTGGAGCTATTGGCAGTAAGTTGTATAGACCTTATGAGACGTTCCCTTCGAATTTTGTAATATACTATGACCGCTCTTTCAAAGTTAAGTATAGGATAGGATATTCAGTTTTTTATTACCGTGAATAGGAAAACGCACGGGACACTAACACATGGACAATCGGCAGCTATTGACCTCGCGCCCACAGTCCGGTTCCGGAGCTGCAACGTTTGACGGTTGTCGAGGTGGTTTTGACCCTCTGTAAGCGCAACTTTTGGCGTTATGGATGTACGCTCTGTGCTGCACCGCGTGGCTCGAATATCCTGCTGCGATAATCCTCCGATCCGACTCCAATATCGAGCACACGCTGGTTGAAGGTTAGTTGTTTATTGTCAAACGTTGTCAATAGAAACACACGAATAAATCAATGCACTTTAATCGGGAAAACGATTCGCTGAACCGGCTGGCGTCGGAATAACTGCGCGATGCGATTAATAGACAGTTCGTTTTCCTTGCGGCGTGTCAACTCGTTCTTTGTTTAATCCGGAAGCTTCGACTTTTGTCTTGTTCCTTTTTCGTCAACTATGCCACAAAGTCTCGAAAGCCCTGGCGCTTAGCGCGCCAGTCACTTTGTTCTCCTTTGTCAGCCACCAGTCCCTCCAAGCCTCGGTTCTATCTTAAGTAAAGTCCAGTCCAGAATTTGGACACGCCCGTCTTAGGCCTCAGGCATCTCGTGACGAATACGTCATATTCAGATGACCAACCGCACATTCTTTCATTGCGTCATACCTACAGCGTTTCCCAAGATGCTTCTGTGGTTTTCAAGTGGATGACGTCACCTTATCGCAGATACTGATAATTGAGATGATGTACATGGGCGATCGCCGTAGGAGCCATTGGAGTGTGTTGTGCATGAATCAGACGTTCCTTCGATCTGGTAGAACCCATAATTTCATAAGGATAGGAACTAGGATATTCAGGTTTGTCCCCGTGAATGGGAAAACGGGTGAGATCACAAGGACAATCGTCAGATTACCTTGTGAATATAGAATAAAACATTCTTACAGAGGTGTTTTACCGGTCACCAAACATGCAGGCATTCAATAGGCCTACACATCTGTAGTCGTAAGGAAATATCTTATTCAGGTTAAATTTTATAGGTGTTGGATCAACGACATATAATAACTTTCATCTTATTATATGTCGTTGGTTGGATGCAGTGTATTAACTAGAGAGTGTCAACCACGTGTATAACCATCACTATTTGTAAAACACATGTCGTATGCCATATATTCATGCTACCCTAACCACAATTTGTATTTTATACACCGAGTATGTACTTTGTTTCTGCAAGCATAAACGCATGGGTCCCATAGTTATTAGACCGAACTTCTTTTCCATGTGTAGTTGAGAAAAGAATAAACGTCTTAAATTTACGAACATTTCACCACAAATGTTTTAAATTAAAGCTTGTTTTCAAGCGTGGTGGTAAAATAAATCTAAATTTCCAAAATAGCCCGATTTCATGCTTTCAGGGAATTTAGTTTTGTCGACTCCTTGTTGGATATGTCAGTGCGATATGGCATGTCTGTCACAATCACAATTCAAGAACATATTTTCGTTTTTAAGGAAATTACCTTATGTAAATGTTTTCTTTGTTTTAATTAATTGACTCAAGAGTGTTTAATGGTCTAACATTTCACCAAATCTGATCAAAATTTGAGCAGCCGTTGAAGCGCTATACCCCAAAAAGATAATTTATTAGAAAAAAACGTTTTATTTTTTAACGTATAAGGGGAATTCCCCTGGATTCATTACCCAACATTATAGTTTCTGCATATCTAGACCATGTTCTCTTACAAATGTCAAATTTCTTATTGCCATTCCATTAATTTTTCTGGTAGATGTCGGGGCACCATGCCATGCATGTTGCTATCATGATTTGAGGAAACAATCTTAGTTTTTAGGGTATTTCATTAGGTATTTTTTTTTATTTGTTTTAAGTGTTAAATCAGTCACTATTGCACTTACATTCTACCAAATCCGATTAAAATTGAAGAATCTGTTTAAGCGCTAACCCGTAAAAAGCTATTTTTTCAGAAAAAATACCGTTTTGGTTTTTAAGGTCTCAGGGGGAATTTCCCTAAATTCATCACCCACAATTTTGATTGCTGCATATCTAGACCATGTTGTCTAACAAATGTTAAATTTTATTCGCGATTCCATTACTTCTTTTGGTAAATGTCGGGGTAAAATGGCATGCTTGTCACAATCCTGATTTAGGAACAAAATTCTATTTTTTTGGGTATTTCCCAAGGGAATTCTTTTATTTTCTTTAGGTGTTAAATAAGTGACTAATTACTTACATTTCAAAAAATTTGATTAAAATTGGAGCACCCGTTCAAGCGCTATGCCCGAAAAAAGCTAAAAAAATTAGAAAAAAATACCGTTTAGGTTTTTACCGTATCAAGGGAATTCCCCTGGATTTATTACCCAAAATTTTAGTTTGTGCATATTTAGACCATGTGGTCTAACAAATGACGAAGTTTCATTGGGATTCCATTATCCCTTCTGTTAGATGTCGGAGCCACAATCCATGCCTGTCACAATCATGCTTTAGAAACATATCTTCATTTTCAGGGTATTTTCCTAGGTAAATATTTTGTTTCTTCTAATTGGTAACGCAGTGGCTAACACACTACTATTTTACCAAATTTGATCAAAATTGGAGCAGCCGTTCATGCGCTATGCCCAAAAAAGCTAAAATTTTTGAAAAAAATACCGTTTTGGTTTTTCACCTCCCAGGGGAATTCCCCGAGGTATATTACCCAAAATTTTGGTTTCTGCTCATCTAGACCATGTGGTCTAACAAATGACTTAGTTTCATTGCGATTCCATTATCCCTTCCAGTAGATGTCGGAGCCACAAGCCATACCTGTCAAGCGTTTGACGAAAAAAAAAAGAAAAAAAAAACGAAACAAAAAACGGACGAAAACAATATGTGTCCCATTTTTTCAAATGGGACCCATAAATAAGTAGTGGTATATAAAATTGTATTCCAATAGATTAAATTCCCCATATCTATATCAAACGCGTTACAAGTATATGTTAAAACAAAAAATCTAGTAAGACATGTTAGAGGTGTTAGCATTTTTTGTTTTAGTTGTTTTATTTGTACACAACGTTAACTACATTATTCAGAAAACATAGAAATTCAGTTTGTATATGTAACACGAAAACCTTTTTAGTTTCCGCTTGTAGAAAACAAACGTTGTACACTTTGCATTAGATATACTAAGACGGTTGTGTGTCCGAATGGTTATCGCGAGCGATACATATAAAGACAAAAAAGGGACGAGCCCATCATGAGTTCCAAACTTGGCTCGGATAAAAAGAAAAAAAAGAGTCATAATATAACCATGGAACTTGATCGTTTCTACATAATAATGGTGGTAAACAATGGTTAACACTCCCTTATCAGTTAGTGTCTTTGCAAAAAAATCTTTCTCTTTAAACAAAGTTTGAGTCAGGTTTCTTTTTAGTGTGAAGCATTTGGTATCTTTGCAAATTGCTTGTTTGTATAAGTGATTTTTCACAAACATCACATGCGTAAGGTTGTTTCTTCTGCATGAATCCTTTGGTGTCTTCTTAAAGTATATGAATGTTTAAAGGATTTTTCACACACATTGCATTGGTAAGGTTCCTCATCTATGTGAATCCTGTGGTGCAACTTTAAACTACGTGCGCGTTTAAAAGATTTTTCACAAATATTGCATACATATGGTTTCTCACCAGTGTGAATTATTTGGTGTGATTTCAAATAATTTGCTCCTTTAAACGATTTTTCACACACAGTGCATTGGTATGGTTTCTCATCTGTGTGAATCATGTAGTGTATTTTTAATTCACTTGCTTTTTTAAACGATTTTTCACAAACATTGCATATATATGGTTTCTCTCCAGTGTGAATTATTTGGTGTGATTTCAAATAATGTGCTACTTTAAACGATTTTTCACACACCTTGCATTGGTATGGTTTCTCATTTGTGTGAATCTTCTGGTGCCTTTTTAAATCACCTGCTAGTTTAAACAATTTTTCACAGACACTGCATTCGTATGGTTTCTTCCCGGTGTGAATTACTTGGTGTGCTTTTAATTGACCTGCTAGTTTAAACGATTTTTCACAAACATCACATGTGTAAGGTTTTTCTTCAGTATGAATCATTTCATGTGTCTTCAAATGACTTGCTTGTTTAAACGATTTTCCACACACGTCGCAAGTGTAGGGTTTTTCTTTAGTATGAATCCTTTGGTGTGCTTTCAAATGACCTGCTTGTTCAAACGATTTTTCACACACTTTGCATTTAAAAGGTTTTTTGTCTGTGTGAATCCTGTAGTGCCTTTTTAAATCTCCTTCTAAGTTATACAATTTTTCACAGGCATAGCATTCGTAAGGTTTTGCTTGAGCCTGAGGTTGTTGGTATGGTTTCGAAAAAACAGAAACGGTGCCTGGATTTTTATTCATTTTATAGTTAACTTTTCACATTAACCTTATGCACCAAAAACAAAGTAGATCTATGTTTAATAGAAATGTAGTTTGGATTATTAAAATAAATAAAACCTGCCACATCTTATAAATTGATATGCATTTTATATATTGCGGTAAATAGGTTACAATGTTAACAAATGCTGATTATCGGGTCGGCTTAAAACCATTACTATATTACCCGCGAAAGTACTATACAAAGAGCTATTGGTAACGATCGTAAAATGATTGTTAAATTACAGCGTGTGAGCAATAAGTTTAGTTGTCTAAGTTTAGTTGACAGCAAAAAGATTTCATTTATGACATGCAAGAATTAAAATATATTATCCATAACATAATGCACAAATAATATAATCACTCAATTCCATTTACACTCTAGTACTGCATACTCAATTAACCAAAAACTTCTATAAAACTAGAGAGTGTCAACCACGTGTTTAACCACCACTATTTGTAAAACACATGTTGCATGCCATATATTCATGCTACAGGGTCCCTAACCACATTTTGTATTTTATACACTGTGTATGTAGTTATTGTTTCTGCAAGCATAAACTCATGGGTCCCATAGTTATTTAACCAAACTTCTTCTCTATGTGTAGGTAAAAAAGAACAATCGCGATAGATTTACAAAAATTTTATCACAAATGTTTTAAATTAAAGCTTTTTTTAAGTGCTGTATTGAAATTATACTAAATTCCTAAAATAGTTCGATTTAGTTTTCATGGCTTCGGGGAATTCCCCATGGGCTTGGTAAATAAGTTTATGTTTTTACATATGTGGGTCATGTTAACTATCCATTTTTAAGTTTTAATCCGATTTGACGAATCCTTGTTGGAGATGTCAGTGCAATGTGGCATTCTTGTCACAATCATGAGTCAGGAACATATCTTCGTTTTTAAGGGAGTTACCCTAAGTAAATGTTTTCTTTCTTTTAAGTGACACAGGGTGGCTAACGATCTAGCATTTCACCAAATCTGATCAAAATTAGAGCAGCCGGTTAAACGCTATGTTCCGAAAAGCTAATTTTTTAGAAAAATAACCGTTTTGGATTTTAACGTCTCCGGGGAGTTCCCCTAGATTTATCACCCACAATTTTGCTCCTGCGTATCTAGACCATTTTGTCTAACAAACAACAACAGCTTTATTACTATTTTATTATTCCTTCTGGTAGATGTCGGGGCGACATGCCATGCCTATCACAATCATGATTTGAGAACAAAATCTTATTTTTTAGGGTATTTCCCTAGATATTTTTTTTATTTTTTTCTAATTGTTAAATCAGTGACTAATGCCCTTACATTCTACCAAATCTGATTAAAATTGGAGCAGTTGTTTAAGCGCTATGCCCAAAAAAGCTATTTTTTTAGAAATAAATACCGTTTTGGTTTTTAACGCCCCCGGGGAATTCCCCTAAAATTATCACCCAAAATTTTGGTTTCTGCATATCTAGACCATGTTGTTTAACAAATAACAAAGTTTCATTAAGATTCCATTAACCCTTCTGGTAGATGTCGGGGCGACATGGCATGCCTGTCACAATTATCATTTAACAGCAAAAGTTTAATTTTTTAGGTATTTTCCTAGGTAATTGTTTTATTTCTTTTAAGTGTTAAATCAGTGACTAGTGTACTAACATTCCACCAAATTTGATTAAAATTGGAGTAGCCGTTCAAGCGCTATGGCCTAAAAAGCTATTTTTTTAGAAAAAAATGACCGTTTTTGTTTTTAACGTCCATGGGGAATTCCCCTAAATTTATTACCCAAAATTTTGGTTTCTGCATATCTAGACCATGTTGTCTAAAAAACCACCAAGTTTCATTGCGATTCCATTATTCCTTCTGGTAGATGTCGGGGCGCCATGCCATGCCTGTCAAGCGTTTGACGAAGAAAAAAAAGAAAAAAAAAAAAAGAAAAAAAAAAACGGACAAAAACAATATGTGTCCCATTTTTTCAAATGGGACCCATAACTAGGAAAAATAAACTAAAACAAGTAATTCTCCGTATTTTTTCATTAACTTGAGCATGACGGGTTATATATGAAAATACTTCATCCCGCCATTTGACTTACAATAGTGTTTCGTCCATTTTCCCTTTTGACTTACAATAGTGTTTTGACTTACAATAGTGTTTTGACTTACAATAGTGTTTCGTCCACTATCCCGCAGAATAACGCGCTATCCCGCAGATTAGGAAAGCCCGTTTTGACAACAATTACGAAATAAAATTCGACAATTTTATGGCTTTAAAGTTTATCAAAGTTTTAAACAAAACCTTCTTGGAAGACCTTAATCCGCTTTCCTAATTTCATTGCTCTTTCCTCCAAATATTTTGTTGTAACACAAAAAATCACATCTTAGTACTCTTTGTCCATAATAAATTCCAATTATCTTATTTACTTTTGAAAGTAAAAATTTAAAACCTTTTACGAGGTGTTAATTTGTCTATTTATTGTTAATTTGGAATTAAAATAACGTTAATATTTACGCATTTCAATGGTTTTCGTACATTACTCCTTTGGATATGTGTATCCCTTGACTTTATGCACAAAGCGTCTGAACAAACTCAAAACTCGTTACCATTGGGTTGTGCTGAAAGACAACTAAAACTACAAAAAAGTTCTCTTAAAAGTGGATATATTCTTGACGGTGCTGACAAGGGAAACATCTAATGCGACGGATGGTACCATTTTACTTCTAATAGGACAATCATTTTAGAAAATGCAATAGGATCCGACGTGAAGTGATACTGTAATAACTATGCTTTAAGCGTGTAGTTTAAACACAGACTACAACATACTACTGAAGTATTTTCTACCCAACTTGTTATAGACTTTCTTAGCACTCCCAAACTGTTCTTATGTTACTGCGTGTTACTCGTAGCAAAAAAACTGTGTAGAGATCATGCACTTAAATCTTATCCTTTTCTTTGCATCTCGCTTGTAAATATACTTACAATACTACAAGATAGCCAGACACTATAAATAAAATGCGTTCAAATAAAATGGAAAAACGCGATAAGCCGATAATCGATCTCTGTACAGTCAAAGTCTACAGGTGCCAATTAGTTTATCGTAAACAAATGCTTCAGAAGGCATTTCTAAACATCGGCGGTAAGAAGGTGTTAAAAAGAGAGATTTGTATGGCGAAATGAGATCTCGTTAGTCATATTTTGCTCAGACTACTTAAACGTACTTTTAAACACCTAGTCATCTGAATAAGAAAACCGCAGCAACTTCCAGCACAACTCCCTGGAAATCCAGTTCTAAATGTTCGGATGCTTCGTGTATACTATAGCCTTTAGCGGTTATTGTGTATAACCTATGCATCAAATTGAAATTATTTGCAAGTTCTACAACATATCTTAAATAATTAATGTGCAAAATATTTTATTAATGTATTTAGACTCTTAGTGCATCTCGCCCACCAAGCAATCGACCGGACGACCCAGCGGGCTAATCGGTTAGACTTTGTCGTACCCACATAATTGGCCGCTGACGACGGCATTATCAAGATTCGAAAGAACAAAGAAATCACTAAATGACGAACGGCTGTCTAAATTCACGATGCGATCAACGCGACCTGCGAAACTAGCGCGCAAT
>CH002517.1:50742-65220 GCA_000149265.1 Ciona savignyi
ATCCCATTTTTTCTTTGTTGCCAAATCACATATAATAGACGTCATTTCATCAGAAACACAGACCTACAGATCTAGGCTTACAGTAGTGTGTTTATAAATCCACAGTCTGCATAGCCTAGACTCTGGTGCTTTCGAGGGCGGGTATACGGATCCCTGGTTAAAATGGTGTTTATTCTGGACCAGCGCAACGGATTGTTAGATACGGTAAGCAAGCATAATTAGTTATAAAGTGTTTCCTATCATGATAACCGTTTCACAGTTTATAAAATGTACCGATTATAAAAAGCATAAACAAACATAACGATACCTTTATACCAAAACAGTGTGGATTCTGCTTGTGGGATAACAAATTAGATATTTATGTGAATGGAAAAACCAAGGGGGTTAACACACGAGCAATCGTCAGATCACCTCGTGCCCACCGCCAGGCCACGTGCCACCACCGTCGGGCCACTAGCCGCAAGTTTCTTATCGATACAAGTCGAACCTGAAAAACAGATTCCACAGAGACAAGTAAATTTAAGGTCAAATGCCTCACTGACTATTATACTTTATAATATTCTTGATCTAATAATAATTTCAAATGGTATATATATTATTTTCATTATAGGTATCTTTTTAAAAAAATGAAACACTTGTCGGAGAAGATTTGTGAAAGATAATTGTCGGAAAATATTTAAATACACAGTCGATATATTTAAGCTTTTTGGTGTAATACATTTATTTTTTTGGATAAGTTAATAACATTTTATCACCGTTAATGGAAAAACGGGTGAGATCACATAGGCTATCGTCAGGTTACTTTGAAAATATGGAAAAAGTTTTTTACAGAGTTCAAATTACCGTTTGCCAAACACGCAGGCTTTCAATATACATCTTTAGTCGCAAGGAAATATCTTAACCGCAGGTATAATTTTATAGGTGTTGGATGTAGTGTAATGAATACGTAGTGTTATATTCAGTTAAATTTCAATAAAATCAATTTCCATATATATATTTATTAAACGCGTAGTGCATTTGTGAAAACAAAAAGTTTTACAAAATGTTAGGATTTTTCCTTCGGTAACTACATTATTTAGAAAACATATAAATTAAGTTTGTATTTTAGTTCTGCTTGCAGAAACAAACGATATACACGTTGCATTAGATATACCAATAGTGATAAGATAACCAGGGAACCCGATCGTTTCTACATAGGTGGTAAACACATGGTTGAAACTGCTTTGTTAGTTGGTGTCTTTGCAATTTACTTAAATGGCTTAACGATTTTTCATGTACTTTGAATTTTAATATGGGTTCTCTTTATTGTGAATCATTCGGTGTCTTTTCAAAACACTTAAATCGTTGAACAATTTTTCATAATAGCGCATGGGTATGGTTTTTTCCAGTATGTATCATTTGGTGTCTTTTCAAATTACTTGAATCATTGAACGACTTTTTACAGACACTGCATTCGTATGGTTTCTCCACAGTGTGAATCATATGGTGTCTTTTCAAATGACCTGCACGTTTAAACGATTTTTCACAAACATTGCATGTGTAGGGTTTTTCTTTATTATGAATCCTTTGGTGTGCTTTTAAATGACCTGTTTCTCTAAACGATTTTTCACACACATTGCATTTGTAAGGTTTCGCTTGAGTGTGAATTATGTGGTGTCTTTTTAATTGACCTGCTTCTCTAAACGATTTTTTACACACGTTACATTTGTAAGGTTTCGCTAGAGTGTGAATCATATGGTGTTTTTTCAAATAACCTGCTTGTTTGAACGATTTTTCACAAACATTGCATTTGTAAAGTTTCACTCCAGTGTGAATAACTTCGTGTCTTTTCAAATCATTTGCATGATTGGACGATTTATCACACATAGTGCATTTGTAAGGTTTCTTCTCGGTGTGAAGCATTCGGTGTTTTTTCGACTCACTTTTTCTTTTAAACGATATTTCACAAACATCACATGTGTAGGGTTTTTCTTCAGTATGAATAATTCGATGTGATTTTAAATTAGTTGCATATTTAAACGATTTTTTACAAACAGTGCATTTGTAAGGTTTTTCTTCAGTGTGAATTCTTTTGTGTTCTTTCATATGACCTGTATTTTTAAAGAACTTTTCACAAGTATTACATTTGTAAGGTTTTGCTTGAGTCTGAGTTTGTTGGTAGGATGTCAAATGAACATAGGCGGCACATCGTTGTTTTACACATTTTACAGTTAATTATTCACTCTAACTTTATACACTTAAAAAGAAAGGGGATTTATTCAAAATGGAAAAGCGTGCACCATTTTATCTATGTAGTCAGGATTAAAATGTATAAAGCCTGAACCATATACTACATTGATGTGAATGTTATATATCGTAGCCAAAAGAATACTCTGTTAATAAATCTTGGTCCGGGTCACAAAATTTACTAAATCACCAGCGTCATAGAATAATCTAATCCTTAAATATGACATAAACGAGTAATGTTGTACGTTCGTGTGGTTAAATACTCCTTGAATTTTAATTATTTGCAAACATGCCCCAATAATACAATAACGATAAGGTTATTTGCAAAAATTTTGAATAGAGATAAGCTAATATATTTATACGAGATTTAAAAGCGACAAACGACGCTGTCATTTCAATATATATATGCATTGGTCCCTGTAAAGTTTTATTTTATTTCTATGTTGTTCATTTAAATTTCTTGCATTTTTGGACGCTAGCCGATTTTCCGTTAATGTCTTTCGTTAAATTTTTGATTTTCTGTAATTTTAGTTGTACATTTTTGGCTTAAAGTCAGTTGCCCTGTGTTGGTCGAGGCGATAGACCGAGCAACAGTAAAATAATTTGTCCTGAAATGCTAAAATTTTCCTGAAACGCTTCTTATTTAAAGCCTATGATACTTGAGATGCTTCTTATTTAATTGAAATGGCGCAAGCTACACGGAACAGCTTCTAATCAATGCAGTTGAATTATAACCAATACGGCAATTCTCGATTTATTTAAATTTACTCTTTACTTTATGTTAAGTATTCTTCCATTTATTAAGCATTCCGCGACCACTCACAACTATACATTGCAACTGTATCGAAATCGAAACGAATTACAGGTTGGTTTACGTTAGCAAAGATACAAAACTATTACTGGTACGGGTTTTTACTCTAAATTCAACTTTCGCACTTTAAAGTGATTGTTTTATATTGTTATAACCAATCCTGCACGTTTTCCTAAAATATTTAACGTATACGCATGACTCTGGTTTTCACTGTCCTCACTTAGTTGCTTCTGTAAGCTTGTTTCTGGTTGACCGACTTCGGTCATCTCGTTTCTGTGTCTGTGGCATATTCTTGCTAGGGTTGTGCTATGGCGTTTCGCTCTTTATCGATACAGATTTATATACTGCTTAATATAAAAACTATATTGCGGTAAAATATATATTGCGGTAAATAGGTTACAATGTTAACAAATGCTGATTATTGGGTCGGCTTACAAACATTACTATATTACCCGCGAAAGTACTATACAAAGAGCTATTGGTAACGATCGTAAAATGATTGTTAAATTACAGCGTGTGAGCAATAAGTTTAGTTGTCTAAGTTTAGTTGACAGCAAAAAGATTTCATTTACGACATGCAAGAATTAAAATATATTATCCATAACATAATGCACAAATAATATAATCACTCAATTCCATTTACACTCTAGTACTGCATACTCAATTTACCAAAAACTTCTGTAAAACTAGGAAAAATTAACTTAAACAAGTAATTCTCCGTATTTTTTTATTAACTTGAGCATGACGGGTTATATATGAAAATACTTCATCCCGACATTTGACTTACAATAGTGTTTCGTCCATTTTTTCGTTTCGTCCACTATCCCGCAGAATAATGCGCTGTCCCGCAGAGTAGGAAAGCCCGTTTTGACAACAATTGCCAAATAAAATTCGACAATTTTATGGCTTTAAAGTTTATCAAAACTTTAAACAACACCTCTCGAAAGACCTTAATCCGCTTTCCTAATTTCATTGCTCTTTCCTGCAAATATTTTGTTGTAACACAAAAAATCACATCTAAGTACTCTTTGTCCATAATAAATTCCAATTATCTTATTTACTTTTAAAAGTAAAAATTTAAAACCTTTTACGAGGTGTTAATTTGTCTATTTATTGTTAATTTGTGATTAAAATAACGTTAATATTTACGCATTTCAATGGTTTTCGTTCATTACTCCTTTGGATATGTTGTAGCCCTTGACTATATGCACAAAGCGTCTGAACAAATTCAAAACTCGTTTCCAGTGGTTGTGCTGAAAGACAACTAAAACTACAAAATAGTTCTCTTGAAAGTGGATATATATTCTTGACGCTGCTGGTAAGAGTAACATCTAATGCGACGGATGGTACCATTTTACTTCTAATAGGACAATCATTTCAGAAAATGCAATAGGAGCCGACTTTAGGTGATACTGTAATAACTGTGTGCTTTAAGCGTGTAGATCAAACACAGACTACAAACATACTACCGAAGTATTTTCTACCCAACTTGTGATAGACTTTCTTAGCACTCCCAAACTGTTCTTATGTTACTGCGTGTTACTCGTAGCAAAAAAACTGTGTGGAGATCATGCAATTAAATCTTATCCTTTTCTTTGCATTTCGCTTGCAAATATACGTACAATAGAACAAGATAGCCAGACACTATAAATAAAATGCGTTCAAATAAAATGGAAAAACGCGATAAGCCGATAATCGATCTCTGTACAGTCAAAGTCTACAGGTGCCAATTAGTTTATCGTAAACAAATGTTTCAAAGGCATTTCTAAACAACGGCGATAAGAAGGTGTTAAAATAAAGATTTGTATGGCGAAATGAGATCTCGTTAGTCATATTTTGTTCAGACCGTCTAACCGCACTTTTAAACACCTAGTCACCTGAATAAGAAAACCGCAGCAACTTCCAGCACAACTCCCTGGAAATCGAGTTATAAATGTTCGGATGCTTCGTGTATATAGCGCCTATCGGTTACTGTATATAAACTATATATCAAATTATTTGCATATCTTAAAAAATGAATGTGCAAAATATTCTATTAATGTATTTAGACGCTTAGTGTATCTCGGTCTAATTATTCTCCCCATCACTCCAACTTGATGGACTAACCCACCAAGCTAATCAACCGGATGACCCAGCGTGCTAATCGGTTAGACTTGTTTCGTTATTAGCCACGAATGTCCGTTTCCATTCGTAGTTGAGAACCGATGAGAGCAGTTTTTCTTAACCGCAAACTCCTTTCCCATACGCGGTAGCTGAATGTAAAGTAAGTAGCATATAACATATTTAAAGAGGCAATTATCAAAATTAAATAGACTTGTCGGATTCCTGGTTAAAATTATGTTTATTCTTGACCAGCGCAACGGATTGTTAGATACGGTAAGCAAGCATGAATGGTTATAAAGTGTTTCGTATCAAGATAAATATTTCACAGTTAAATGTTCCAATTATAAAACGCATAAACAAACATAATGATACCTTTTACCAAAATAGTGTGGATTCTGCTTGTGGGATAAGAAATTGGATATTTATGTAAATGGAAATCCAAGGTGGTTAACACACGAGCAATCGTCAGATCACCTCGTGCCCACCGTCGGGCCACTAGCCGCAAGGTTCTTATAGATACTAAGGTTCTTATAGATCTTATATTAAGTCGAACCTGAAAAACATATTTCACAGGGACAAGTAAATTTAAGGTCATATGCCTCTCTGACTATTATACTTTATAATATTCTTGATCTAAAATTTATTTCAAATGATATATATTATTTTCATTATAGGTATCTTTTTTTTAAAAAATGTCCAACACTTGTCGGAGAAGATTTGTAAAAGTTAATTGTCGAAAATTATTTAAATACACAGTCGATATATTTAAGCTTTTTGATGTAATACATTTATTTTTTGGATAAGATAATAACATTTTATCACCGTTAATGAAAAAACGGGTGAGATCACATAGGCAATCGTCAGGTTACTTTACGAATATGGAAAAAAGTTCTTACAGAGTTCAAATTACCAGTCGCCAAACATACAGGCTTTCAATACACATCTTTAGTCGCAAGAAAATATCTTAACCAGGTTTAATTTTATAGGTGTTGGATGTAGTGTAATGAATCAATTTTCATATAAATATTTATTAAACGCGTAATGCATTTGTAAAAACAAAAAGTGTTAGAAAATGTTAGGATTTTTCCTTCGGTAACTACATTATTCAGAAAACATATAAATCTAGTTTGTATTTTAGTTCTGCTTGCAGAAACAAAAGGTGTACACTTTGCATAAGATATATCAAGAGTTATAAGGTAACCAGGAAACCCGTTCGTTTCTGCATGATGGTGGTAAACACATGGTTGAGACTGCTTTTTTAGTTGGTGTCTTTTGCAATTTACTTGAATGGCTTAACGATTTTTCATGTACTTTCGATTTTAAAATGGGTTCTCTTTATTGTGAATCATTCGGTGTCTTCTCAAAGCACTTAAATCGTTAAACAATTTTTCACACACAGCGCATGCGTATGGTTTTTCCAGTATGAATCATTTGGTGTCTTTTCAAATTACTTGAATCATTGAACGACTTTTTACAGACACTGCATTCGTATGGTTTCTCCACAGTGTGAATCATATGGTGTCTTTTCAAATGACCTGCACGTTTAAACGATTTTTCACAAACATTGCATGTGTAGGGTTTTTCTTTATTATGAATCCTTTGGTGTGCTTTTAAATGACCTGCTTCTTTAAACGATTTTTCACACACATTGCATTTGTAAGGTTTCGCTTGAGTGTGAATTATGTGGTGTCTTTTTAATTGACCTGCTTCTCTAAACGATTTTTTACACACGTTACATTTGTAAGGTTTCGCTAGAGTGTGAATCATATGGTGTTTTTTCAAATAACCTGCTTGTTTGAAAGATTTTTCACAAACAGTGCATTTGTAAGGTTTTTCTTCAGTGTGAATTCTTTTGTGTTCTTTCATATGACCTGTATTTTTAAAGAACTTTTCACAAATATTACATTTGTAAGGTTTTGCTTGAGTCTGAGTTTGTTGGTAGGATGTCAAATGAACATAGGCGGCACATGTTGTTTTACACATTTTACAGTTAATTATTCACTCTAACTTTATACACTTAAAAAGAAAGGGGATTTATTCAAAATGGAAAAGCGTACACTATTTTATCTATGTAGTCAGGATTAAAATGTATAAAGCCTGAACCATATACTACATTGATGTGAATGTTATATATTGTAGCCAAAAGAATACTACGTTAATAGCTCTTGGCCCGGGTCACAAACTTTACTAAATGACCAGCGTCATAGAACAATCTAATCCTTCAATATGACATAAACGACTAATGCTGTACGATCGTGTGGTTGAAAGGTTTACGCCCTCGATACACATAGCAATTATATTCATAAGAGAGTGAAAAGAGTCTAAATGGATTTAAAACCTAAATTCGCTTCCACAAAACTAATACTCCTTGAATTTTAATTATTTCAAAAAATGCCCCAATAATATAATAACAATAAGGTTATTTGCAAAAAAAAAATATTTTATTTCTATGTTGTTCATTTAAATTCCTTGCATTTTTGGACGCTAGCCGATTTTCCGTTATTGCCTTGTTTCGTTAATTATTTGATTGACAGATTTTCTGTACTTTTAGTTGTACCTTTTTGGCTTTAAGTCAGTTGCCCTGTGTCGGTCTAGAGTACACGATAGACCGAGTAACAGTGAAATAATTTGTCCTGAAACGCTACAATTGTCCTGAAACGCTTCTTATTTAAAGCCTATGATACTTGAGTTACTTATTATTTAACCGAAATGGCGCAAGCTACACGGAACAGCTTCTAATTAATGCAATTGTATTTTACCCAATACGGCAATTCTCGATTTATTTAAATTCACTCTTTACTTTATGTTAAGTATTCTTCCAATTTATTAAGCATTCCGCGACCCCTCACACTATACATTGCAACTGTATCGAAGGCGAAACGAATTACAGGTTGGTTTACGTGCGCAAAAAAACAAAACAAGTACTGGCACCACACTGCATTACTAATCACTAGTTTTACTCTAAATTCGTTTTTTGCACTTTAAAGTTATTATTCTATATTATTATAACCAATCTTATACGTTATCCTAAAATATTTAACGTACACGCATAAATCTGATTTTAACTTTTCTTACTTGGTTGCTTCTGCGAGCCTGTTTCTGGTTGACCGACTTTGGTCATTTCGTTTCTATGACTGTGGCATATCTTGCTCCGGTCGTTTTATGGCGTTTTGCTTATTACTTTGCATTGTTATCAATACTGGTAAGGCGTAAACGGTCTTGTAGGCAATTGGTTAACAATAGCGGTTTATATACTGCTTAATATATAAAAAGCTTATTGACGAGACCGTCATATGAACGAAACTTAGCAAGATAATAAAAGTACTGTCAAAGTAACGCATATAACCTTTGAATTGGTTAATTTTAACTTTACAACCTGCGGTGGGCTTATTGCTAGATCTTTATCAAAAAAAAACATATAACCACAATGCAAACGCTACAAACCGTAACGGATATAGTAAATTTACCTTTTTTAGAAACAAATATATTTAGTATTTGGCTACTCATCTTGAGTGTTTTATTTAATTAGATTTTTATAAATTGCTTATTTTTATTAACGACCACTCACAACTACATTACAACTAAATCGAAAGCGAACAAAATTAAAATTACAGTCTGGTTTAAGAGTCGCAAAGAAACACAACAAGTACTAAGTTTCCCTTTCCTTACTTAATTGCTTCTGTAAGCTTGTTTCTGGTTGACCGACTTCGGTGATCTGTTGTCTGTGGCATATCTTGCTAGGGTCATTCTTATAGCGTTTCGCTCATTACTTTGCATTGTTATCAATACTGGTATGGCATGAACGGCTATGTAGCAGAATGTTTAACAATACCGATTTATATACTGCTTAATATAAAAAACGGCTTATTGACAAGCCCGTAATAAGAACGAAACTTAGGCAGATAATAATAGTACTGCCAAAGTAAAGTATAACATTTATATTGGTAATATTTACAACTTTGCAATCAACGGTGAGCTTAATGCTAAATCTTTTTCAAAGAACTATAAATAACCATTGCAACTGAATTGAAAGCGAAAAGAATTACAGTCTGGTTTAAGAGTCGCAAAGAAACAAACCTACGACTAGTACCATACTGACTGCATTGATGATCAATAGTTTTACTCTAAATTCAACTTTCGCGTTTTAAAGAAATAGCTCTGTATTATTATAATCAATCCTGCATGTTTTCCTAAAATGTTAAACGTACACGCATGACTCTCGTGTTTACTGTCCTCATTTAGTTGCTTCTGTAAACTTGTTTCTGGTTGACCGACTTCGGTCATCTCGTTTCTTTGTCTGTGGCATTTTCTTGCTCCGGGCGTTCTGTGGCGTTTCGCTTATTACGTTGCATTGTTATCAATACTGGTAAGGTATGAACGGTCATGCGTAGCCGAATGGTTAACGATTCCAATTTATATACTTCTTAATATAAAAAGAAGCTTATTGACGAGACCGTCATAGGAACAAAATTTAGCCAGATAATAAAAGTAGCCTACTGCCAAAGTAACGCATAACATTTATATTGGTTATTTTTTACCAAGACAACTTTACAACCTGTAGTGCGCCTAATGCTAGATCTTTTAAAATACTATACATAACTTAACGATTAAGCAAAATCTACAAACCGTAACGGGTAAAGTAAATTTACCTTTTATTTGAAACAAATATATTTCGTATATGGATACGCATCATGCGTGTTTTTTTAAATAGAATTAAGATATTACTGTTTCTTTAACAATAAAGAAAACGACCACTATTTGTAATTAATTACGTAAAGGACAGGCAAATACAAAATCACGAATTACTTAAAGGGTGATTGCTCTACATAGAAAATAGAAAAAAAATATTGCATATCAAGCAAGGCAGGCAGATACCGTTTATTTAGATTTTTTTGTAAATTAATCGCTAACTCCTTTCCCACACGCGGTAGCTGACTGCTGAATATAAAGGAATTGTGATAGTTTAAGAGGCAATCATTAATATTAAATGGAATTTTCGGGTTCTTGGTTTAAAGTTTGTTTATTTGGCACTGACGGAACGAATTGTTAGATACGGTAAGTAAACACGAATGGTTGTAAAGTGTTTGTATCATGATAAATGTTTCACACTTTGTTGTGTTTGTTTCATTGTAAATTTATACAATGTTTATAACTTTAAAATATATCCCAATTATAAAAAGCATAAACCTAAAGATACCGTCACACCAATATATTGTAAACCCTGCATCTATAAACTTATAGTGTGGCTCACACATAGGAAATATTTCAAGATGATAATTATGTTTATCTCCGTGTCTATTAATTTCTGCTTTCAGAAACAAACGTTCTACACTTTGCATCAGATATACCAATAGTGATAAGGTAACCAGGGAACCCGATCGTTTCTACATAGGTGGTAAACACATGGTTAAGACTGCTTTGTTAGTTGGTGTCTTTGCAATTTATTTGAATGGCTAAACGATTTTTCATGTAATTTCGATTTTAAAATGGGTTTTCTTTATTGTGAATCATTTGGTGTCTTTTCAAAACACTTGAATCGTTGAACGACTTTTTACAGACACTGCATTCGTATGGTTTCTCCACAGTGTGAATCATATGGTGTCTTTTCAAATAACCTGCACGTTTAAACGATTTTTCACAAACATTGCATTTGTAAGGTTTCGCTTGAGTGTGAATCATGTGGTGTCTTTTTAAACTACCTGCTTGTTTGAACGATTTTTCACAAACATTGCATTTGTAAAGTTTCACTTCAGTGTGAATACCTTCGTGTGCTTTCAAAGCACTTGCATGATTAAACACTTTTTCACACACTTTGTATTGATATGGTTTCTCATCTATGTGAATCCAGAGGTGTCTTTTTAAATCACGTGCTAGTTTGAACGATTTCTTACAAACAATACATTTGTAAGGTTTCGCTCCAGTGTGAAGCATTCGGTGTTTTTTCGAATCGTTTTTTCGTTTGAACGATTTTTCACAAACATCACATGTGTAGGGTTTTTCTTCAGTATGAATAATTCGATGTGATTTCAAGCGACTTGCATATTTAAAAGATTTTTCACAAACAGTGCATTTGTAAGGTTTCTCTTCAGTGTGAATTCTTTTGTGTTCTTTCAAATGACATGTATTTTTTAAAAAAAATTCACAAATATTACATTTGTAAAGTTTCGCTTGAGCCTGAGTTTGTTGGTAGGTTGTCAAATGAACAGAGACGGCACATGGTGTTTTACACATTAACTTTATTCACCTAAAAAGAAAGGGGATTAATTGGAAAAGCGTGAACCATGTGTTACGTATGTTGTCAGGATTAAAATGTATAAAGCCTGAACCATGTACTATACATTGATGTGGATGTTATATATCGTAGTCAGCAGAATACACTTTTAATAACTCTTGGTCCGAGTCACAAACTTTAGTAAATCACCAGCGTCATAGAATAATCTAATCCTTCAATATGACATAAACGACTAATGAATGCTGTACGATAGTGTGGTCGAATGGTTTACGTCCTAGATACACATAGCAATTATATTCAAAAGGGAGTGACGTGGGTCTAAATGGATTTAAAACCTAAACTCGTTTCCACAAAACTGATACAACTTGAATTTTAATTATTTACAAAAATGCCCCAATAATATAATAACAATAAGGTTATTTGCAAAAAAAGAACACACTATTTGAATTAAGATAAGCTGATATATTTATATGAGATTTAAAAGCGACATACGACGCTGTCATTTCAATATATATGCATTGGTCCCTGTAAAGTTTTATTTTATTTCTATGTTGTTCATTTAAATTTCTTGCATTTTTAGACGCTTGCCGATTTTCCGTTAATGTCTTTCGCTAATTATTTTCTGTACTTTTAGTTGTACCTTTTTGGCTTTAAGTCAGTTGCCCTGTGGCGGTCGAGGCAATAGACCGAGCAACAGTGAAATAATTTGTCCTGAAACGCTACAATTGTCCTGAAACGCTTCTTATTTATAGCCAATGTATGCTTGAGATGCTTCGTATTTATTTGAAATGGCGCAAGCTACACGGAACAGCTTCTAATTAATGCAGTTGAATTATAACCAATACGGCAATTCTCGATTTATTTAAATTTACTCTTTACTTTATGTTAAGTATTCTTCCATTAATTAAGCATTCCGCGACTCCTCACAACTATACATTGCAACTATATCGAAATCGAAACGAGTTACAGGTTGGTTTACGTTCGCAAAGATACAAAACTATTACTGGTACGGGTTTTTACTCTAAATTCAACTTTCGCACTTTAAAGTGATTGTTTTATATTGTTATAACCAATCCTGCACGTTTTCCTAAAATATTAAACGTATACGCATGACTCTGGTTTTCACTGTCCTCACTTAGTTGCTTCTGTTGTTTCTGGTTGACCGACTTCGGTCATCTCGTTTCTGTGTCTGTGGCATATTCTTGCTATAGGGTTGTGCTATGGCGTTTCGCTCTTTAAGTTGCGACGAGCCCGTCATAAGAACGAAACTTGGCACGATAATAAAAGTACTGCCAAAGTAACGCATAACATTTATATTGGTTAATTTTTACCAAGACAACTTTACAACCTGTAGTGCGCCTAATGCTAGATCTTTTAAAATACCATAACTAACGATTAAGCAAAACCTACAAACCATAACGGATAAAGTAAATATAACTTTTATTGGAAACAAATATATTTCGTATTTGTCTACGCATCTTGAGTGTTTTATTTAAATATATTTTTATAAATTGCTTAATTTTATTAGCGACCACTCACAACTACATTGCAACTGAATTGAAAGCGAAAAGAACTAGAGAGTGTCAACCACGTGTTTAACCACCACTATTTGTATACCACATGTTGTAGGCCATATACTCATGCTACAGGGTCCCTACCCACAATTTGTATTTTATACACCGAGTATATGTAGTTTGTTTTTGCAAGCATAAACACATGGGTCCCAGAGTTATAAAACCAAACTTCTTTTCTATGTGTAGTTAAAAAAGAACAAACGTCTTAAATTTACAAACATTTTCACCACAAATATTTCAAATTAAACCTTCTTTTCAATCGCTGAAGTGAAATGAAGCTAAATTGCCAAAACAGCCCGATTTAGTTTTTCATGGTTTCAGGGAATTCCCCTAGGTTTAGTAGATAAGTTTCTGTTTTTACATATGTGGGTCATGTTATGTAACAATTCTTAAAGTTTTAATCTGATTTGTCGACTGCTTGTCTTATTTGTCAGTGCGATATGGCATGCCAGTCACAAACATAATTCAGGAACATATCGTCGTTTTAACGTAATTACCCTAAGTAAATGTTTTTTTTCTTTTAATTGGCACAAAGAGTCTAATAGTCCAACATTTCGCCAAATCTGATCAAAATTAGAGCAGCCGTTCAAGCGCTATATGCCCCAAAAAGCTAATTTATTGGAAAAAAAACCTTTTGGATTTTAACATCTCAGGGGAATTCTCCTGAATTCATTAGCCAAAATTTTGGTTTCTTCGTATCTAAACCATGTTCTCTTACACATGTCAAATTTTCATTGCGATTCCATTATTCCTTTTGGTAGATGTCGGGACGACATGGCATGCTTGTCACAATCATGATTTGAGAACAAAATCTTATTGTTTAGGGTATTTCCCTAGGTAATGTTTTATTTCTTTTAACTGTTAAATCAGTGCCTAATGCACTTACATTACAGAAAATCTAATTTGAATTGTAACATCCGTTCAAGCGTGCTTGTCACAATCATGATTTGAGAACAAAATCTTATTGTTTAGGGTATTTCCCTAGGTAAATTTTTTATTTCTTCTAAGTGTTAAATCAGTGACTAATGCACTTACATTTCACCAAATCTGATTCAAATTGGAGTTGTCGTTCAAGCGCTATGCCCAAAATAGCTATTTTTTTTAGAAAAAAACACCGGTTTGGTTTTTAACGTCCCAGGGGAATTCTCCTGGTTTTATTTCCCAAAATGTTGGTTTCTGTTCATCTAGCTAGACCATGTTGTCTAACAAATGGCAAAGTCTCATTGCGATTCCATTCTTCCTTCTGGTAGATGTCGGGGCGACATGCCATGCCTGTCAAGCGTTTAACGAAAAAAAAAAAAAAAAAAAAACGGACAAAAACAATATGTGTCCCAATTTTTCAAATGGGACCCATAATAAGCGCGAGCCCACACAACGATTACAAAGGATTAAAATATTCGTACCTTAAATATAATGTTCATTGCTTTAGTTGATGTGTTTTAAACTTAACAGTGAGTATCAATATCAACTTACTACAGCAGCGACCATTAATTTAACTAACTGTGCATAGGGAGCATCGGTTACCCCAAATA
>CH002517.1:65320-78084 GCA_000149265.1 Ciona savignyi
TAATAACCATGAGAACGCACTGTCCTATTCAATGGGTCTAATAGTTAAATCATTCATAATCGACGAACCGTTTTGTTTATAATTTGCAAAAATCAATTGAAGTTTAAGCTCGCCAAAAAATTGCTAGGTGCAGCTGTACCACGGACCATAACAATGAAAGAATATAAACATTTGGTTGTGTCAGATACAGGAAATAAAATAAAGTTGCCTCCCGTATATCAGCCTTCTAGTGTAGATATAAAAATGTAATTGTTTTAATACAACTATCACTTAGGTGTTTAATCAGGGCCGGTTTTAGGCCGATTTGACCGATTAGATCAAATTGGGCCCCGCACCTTGAAGGGGCCCCGCGCTAGCGGGGTTCTTTCTGTATTACGAGCTTTAAAATACTACTAAAACGTAAAATAAAAAGTGAAATAATATTCTTTCTCATAATATCAATTTGTTATGCATCGTAACTAAGTCAAATTTATATTTCTGTGTCTGCCTGTTACGTCATAATAAATATGGTTGCTAAACAATATATATATATATATATATATATATATATATATATATGTTTGGAAGTAAAACAATATATCGTAAATAAGCACCCACATTACCTTTAATTTGTTTTATAGCAAGTATTAAATGTATATTTTTGTAGTTTGTATGTACTGGTATGTATTTTATGATATATAAACACCCATAACTTTTGCTATTAAGGGCCCCGCCATCACATTTCTAATTGGGCCCCGCGGTTCCTAGCACCGGGCCTGTGTTTAATTGATTGGTTATACAATATTTGTATCCAGTAGTATTGTGTATACTATATAGCAGCAGTTTACTTTCTTCGTTTATCTTGTGCAAATAAAAATTCAATCATTCTTAAAAAAACATGAAAAAGCGACAGTTGTTAGAGGCAACTACCCTATACCTATGTTATCATCCATTATTATAAGACATAGGAAAATAAACGGAAAGGCGTTTGCCAAACCAACATTGATAAGAATAACAAAACTACAGTTAAGAAAAGTTAATTACATTACGCAACTTTAAGGAATATAAGCAAAAAATAAATATTATGTATAGAAATACATGCTCTTATAAAGTTTTATCATTAACGGGCACGTTACTAATTCCTGTACCCGACCAGGGGGTTAAATGGTAACGCGTCCTTAAGCAAGACCATGTTTTATGACTCGTCAGAATTAAACTCTAATAACAATAAAATTAAAGTTCGTTGCAAAATAAGACCATGCCAGTTAGGATTCCTAAACGTTTTAACCTGATAGGATAATCCCTTTATGCAAATAATCTGGCGACATGACATGCCTGTCATGTCATTAGCGTGACGCAAAAAAAGAAAAAAAAACGGAGTAAAAGCACAATATAACCCATTGGATTCAAAGAAGACCTATAATTACAATTACAACATATTTTCTTGACGAAAAAGTACGATGATTTAGTAAATTATTTGATTGAATATTTATGTTTATCACCGGGATAGGGCAAGATACAGCCATGCTTCTGCCCTATCGTTAACTGGACTAAACACAGGTACAAAAAAACACACACAAAAACAGTATATAAGAAATAATCTTTAAAAGAAGACTTGGAACTGTATATTAAAGAATTATCTTGCAAGGCATTTTTCTCTATCATGCATAAATTACTCTTGTAGCGATTTAATAATTTTAGTTTTCTTATTTTGTAAAATAAGCTCACAAAGATTCTTGGGTGGTCTTTGTACTGAAATGCCCGGATGTTCTTCTTTAATCAGTTGAATCATTTTTTCATCAGTCATGCTCTCGTCTTCCCTCCAGCGGAAATACTTCCTATACTCATCATCGTTTTGATCAAGGAATTGTAAATATTCGGTGAGTTTGGCTGGACTTTCAAAGTCATCGGTATGAATAAATGAATCAATCGGCGCAACTGCTAGCACATCTTCCTTGGTTGGTCCCCAAACCACTGGTACCATATCGTTCCTTAAAGCATTGTCCCAAAACTTTTCCGTGATGTAATCGCGGCAATGTTCCGCGTTTTCAAACGCAAAATAAAACTTGTGTACTGTCATCGACGGAGAATATATCATGGGAAATTTTTTGGGAATACTTTCCGAACCAGGGAAGCATTTTCCAAGAGTCGTTGCCTTAAGGCCAGCTGCGACCATATCTTTAAAATATTTCATTCGTTTTACCGCTCCCGACATTCCTTCGCATTTACTTACAGACCACATCTGAATGATAACAATGGTTAGTTGGTAACACTACAAAAAAAAGAATTTCAATCCTTATATCATGTACAGGATGTATCATATTCATGTTCTATCTCCGTGAATGGGAAGACACAAGTTCAGTCGATGTGCTTTAAGTGCTCTATCCACCGACATAAGCTACTAGCTAGCAATTAGATTCGATTATAGAATGATAGGTGCTGACGCACTTGCTCACTAAGCTATTTGGCGCGGCATGGTTAAGGTAAATTAAAAAAAAACAGTTCAAGTCACATACAATTAAAGTAACATACTGCAATGTTTGACTTGTTGCTTTTATGGTCCAGGATATCGTCGACTGCCTTCTTTCCTCGCTTTACTGTGTTGAGCATATACCCCCTGTAGCCGTAACCTCGAAATACGTCAGCATCTTGTCTGTACGTCCACGTCCAGTTGAAAAACCCATTGAAAGGTGGAAGATCGACGCCTTCCATTTGTAAAATTGCTGGCCCTTCAGCCGACCACCAAACGTATATCTGGCCAGGATCTCTATAAGAATATATACATTATTTTTTTGGATAGATAGTATAGTATGGGATATTCATATTTATCCTCTTTCATGGGAAAACGCAGGGGATTAATTCACACAGACAATCGTCATATTTCCTACCACCCTAGAGTTACCAGAGCTATTGCAATGTGTTGTGTACGATTAAGACGTTTTTTTTTCAATTTGGAGGAACCCATTTCTTTACTGTATTTCTACACTGAAACCTTAGTTGTGTTACAATCGGGACAATCGGAAGTTACTTTCATACACACAGATAAGTTACACCAGATCTACTGCAGAGTGGCGTTTAGCGTACGATTAAAACATATGTTTACAGTTTTCGTTTAATCCATTGAGCCCCTTAACTCTGTCGAGTTTGATTGTTGCCTACCCAAAAACAACCGCCTGTGCAGGTTTCAAACCTCCGTCAATGGCCTACCCAACAAACCTTGGCAAATAGCATTACGATCTTCAAACGCACAGTATAACATTAACCTAAATAGCCAAGCGACCAATAACTAACGCTTACCCACGGCCCAATTGCAATATCATTCGTTTTTGAGCGTTAAAATTTCGATACATGTTTCTTCGTGAGTGGGAAAACGCGGCAAAGTTTTTAAACGAGCATTCGTCGGAGTTATACAGCGCGAGTATTTTTTTGCCAAGTTTAACGCCGTTATTTTAGTTTTTCCACTGTAATTTGTTGTAAGGTATTGTGTGGAAAAAAGCAACACGAATTGACGCACAACCTAGCTCACCTAATTTGACCGCAAAATAAATAATTTCAACTCAGATGTATAAGTGAATAACCGCGAGTGGATATATGAAACGCGAAAAAAAGAGGCTATGAGCTAAAGAAAATACATATTATATGGTTTGAAATAGAAACCAAATAAATTCCAGTGGGCCAAACGAGGCACATTACTGTTAAGCACATTACGTTACCTTAATTGTACACACCTGAATTAATCAGTACACATTACAATCCCCGGAGAAAACACCCGAAATACCTTAGTAGACACCCTAATCTATTATTGGGCTATACCTTAATCCACTGTATTTATAATTATAAGGTCAGTTATTATAAACCGTACTATTTTACCATAACTTATAATCTCATCACATATTTATTGTGTTATATACGAATGTGGTTATCCCAATGCTGTAATACTGGTTGATGTGACGCAGTGAAATTGCATTGGAGAGGTAGTTTTCGAAACCAAACCAAAGAGAAGCGATTTTATCGTAAAAAGGATTTTGCTCGTAAATCGTCAACCAAGCCTAGTAAATCGTTAACCAAGACAATGTCTGTATCGTAAAACGGCCCACAACGTACAGCAATAATACTGGAAAGCCGACAGTGGGCGTGGGTAGTATTTAAATGAATGTTGTTTTAATGCTGTATTTACCCGCTGCCTGTAACATATGTCGTATCTTCTTTTCCTTACCTGTAATGCGTCCATGGTATGTCCTTCTTTCCTATGATAGTATAGTGGAAAACGACGGCTTTCGCTTCCTTGATTTTGCTTCGGTCGTATGTCTGTATGCAGTTTCCCATTACGTCTCCTTCTGGTGCCCCTGATGCTTTATCATGCCATGGATAGTCCCAGTAAAGGATTAATGAACGTTCCTCCTTTTTAATAACATCATCTGAGACTTCTTTAAGTTCAATTGTCCTTGTCTTTGGTAGATCAATAATTCTTGATTTTTCTTTAGATTTTAAATCAGTGCCCATCCGAAAAAAAGCAACAAAACAGACCAAACCAAACAGTAACACGAATATTGATTTTATTTTCATTTGCATTGTTTGTTACGGCCCCTTTGCTATGTCCGTAGATCAGCTTGCACGTTTAAGCAGTTACTCACTTCGTAGGCCTCACGAACACCCCTTATTTTGTTTCGTTTAATGTATTGAAGCGTTGAAGCGGTAACTACAAGAAAGAAAGAACACATTCTTAATAATTAAATTAACATGTCGATTACAATTCATTGCAACACATATGCATACCTGGAATTTGGCGTGCTCAAACACAACGTTCCTTGATTTTACAGTATAACGGTCGACATAGGAATGAAAATGTAACAAAAATGCTCTTCTGAGCTAAGCCTCTAAATACGTGGCAATGACGTAAAACCATAGAAATACAAGAGAAAAGTACGATTTCGGTCAACACTAATAATTACTAACGAACCTGCGGGACAACCTAATTCCCGCAGCTACATGGCTCCCTAAAAATGTTTACAAGTTTTAACATTAACACATTTTTACAATTTAAATGGCTCCTCGTCGGCGGATCGCACCTTCTATAAAACGACAATTACGAGTTCTTCGTATTATTTATCGACGATCGGTTTGAAACCAATGGTACTAGTTTACTAACGGACCGTTCTAGGATCGAGAACGCCCGCAGCCTCTTTCCATCATTGTCCATCGCGTCATCTGATACCGCCACATGAACCCGTCGAACTAGACCATCATCGCTCGCACACGCATCTATCACACGTCCCAACTTACAACGATTTCGGGAAGTGTGTCGTCGACCAACAATACCACGTCATCTTTTTCAATGTTGGGTTTCTCTTTTTGCCATTTTTTACGTTCCTGAAGAGTTGAAATAAATTCCCTTCTCCATCGCGTCCAAAACTCGCTCGCGAGGTGCTGTACTCTTCTCCAACGAGATCTACTGTACTCGTCTTCACCACAAAATCTACCTGGAGGGGGTAATAAAACTTTGGATTTTAAAGTAAGTAGGTGGCTGGGGGTTAGTGGTTCAGGTGCACCAGCATCGCTTAAAAGATTAGTTGTTAATGGGCGTGAGTTGACAATGTTTTCTATTTCAACCAAGAGAGTTCGAAACGATTCATCGTCCATTGGTAAGCTCTGCAAAAGAATGGGTTTCATTGCATCACGTATATTGTCCTAATTTGTCGTTCCCAGACACCACCCATGTGACTAGCATGGGGAGGGTTAAACTTAAAATCAATCCAATCACAATTGGATTTTAAAAGAAAGCTGGTGATTTGCGTATGGTCCTCGGCGACCTAGAAACCTTCGAAGAGAATTAATGAACGAGCTTGTATCCATAGAATTGGCACTTTCTAAATGAATTGCTCTGGATGCCATACACGTAAACACCACTCCATATCGTTTTACAAGTGACCTCTTTTCCTTAATGTAGAAGGTACCAAAATAATCTACCCCAGAATAAGTAAAAGGGGAACTTCTTTCATTCTGTCTTCAGGCAAGTCGGCCATTTTTTGTACTTCGTGTAAACGGCGAGTTTTTCTACAGATAACACAATTTGAAAATATGCGCGATATAGAAGAAGACCCTCCAATAATCCACCAACCGTTTTGGTGTATTTTTTATGTGTTATACCGCGCCCCATATGATTACAGTCGACATGTTGATGTCGGATTATCAAACTTGTGATGTGCCCTTTTCCCGGGATAATCTTCGGGTGTTTCACGCAGTCTTCGAATTGAGCACGACCGAGTCTCCCTCCTACTCGTAGTAGACCACCCTCATCTACGAATGGATCTAAGCGGTACAAAGAGCTGGTTACCTTTAAATAATACTTTTTCGATCGTTCTTCTTCACGATCACGAGGTGTTTCAAGGGTAAACCTTGCCAAAGTTTCCATCTCTTTTCCGAAATGCTGTCGTTGGTAATTCAAAACTATTAAGTTTTCTGCCTTTTGCATCAGACTCGAATTTAGATTCCTGGATGCCGCAGAGTCAGTATTACTATATCGCTGACGTAATAACATACAATTGGCCAATGCTCGTTTAGCGCGACACCAATTTGAGAAGTAATCCAAACGGTGAACATCAAAATAGTTATAACATCCAGGACTTATTACCGTTGTGGTAAAGGCGGTTGCCTTTTTCATTTCAGATTTCAATATCTGAACCACATCCTCGCTATCCTCGGCTTGATCTTTAGAATACGAAATTTCAGGTTTCCAAAGAAATTGGGGACCACGTAACCACGTCGAGTCGGGCGTTAATTGGTTAGACGTCATTCCTCTGCTTGCATAGTCGGCAGGATTTTGATTACCTGCAATGTGATGCCAGGAGTCCGGAATGCTGACGTCTCTAATCTGCTGGATTCTATTAGCTACAAAAACGTTAAAACGTTTGGCATCATTATTGATGTAGCCCAGAACTATTTTACTGTCAACCCAAAAATAATTTGAATACGTGCCGTAATCCAAGTTATTGCTAAGAAATGCACTAATCTTGGCAGAAACAACTGCGGCAGTTAGCTCGAGTCGTGGGATCGTGACCGGTTTTAATGGAACGACTCTTGATTTTCCGATCAACAATGAACAATGTACCCTGGATTGCTCATTTAACAAACTTAAGTAAGAACACTGACCGGATCCGACTAGACTTGCGTCAGAAAAATGATGCATTTCAACCTTTGAGAATGTTCCGAAGTTGTCAGGTTTGTAGCAACGCTTCATATTAAGGTGTTCAATCTTTACTAAATCCGTTCGCCACTTGTCCCATCTCATGTGGAGGTTACTCGGTGCAGGATCATCTTAATCAGTCTTTAAACTACACATTTCTTGCAAAATTCGTTTTTCCTTAAGGACAAGTGGGCCTAGAAAACAAAGAGGATCATAAATTGAACATACAGTGGATAATATGTTCCTTCTCGTTAGGGGACGGTCTCGTAGTTCAATTTTAAACCTAAAGGAATCATTCTCCACGCACCAAATCATACCGAGTACTCGCTCGGTGGGTAACGGATCACGATGGAGATTGATATTTTCCAATTCATCTGCCAAATCCATTTTCGAGAAGCTTGAGATTACTTCACGCCGGTTACTGGTTATCTTGTGAAGTAGAAGACCTGCATTAGCGCATAGTGCTTGACTGCTTTGCAGTAAAGATATCGCTTCCTTGCAGGTTGGAACCGATATCAAGCCGTCGTCTACGTAAAAATTGTTCCTTACAAAGTTTGCGGCATCTGATCCGTATCTTTCTTCGCCATCATCAGCAGCTCTTTTTAATCCAAAGTTCGCCACACCTGGCGAACTCGCTGCCCCGAATAGGTGTACCTTCATTCGGTATTCAACTAAATTACCATTGTAGTCTTGGTTTTCCCACCATAGAAATCGCAAAAAATCTCTGTCACATTTTTTCACGAAAAACTGATGGAACATAGCTTTAATATCTGTCATCGCTACATGTTCCTTGCGAAAACGCAGTAAGACTCCGACCATGCCGTTAGTTAAGTCCGGACCTTGCAGCAAGTTGTTGTTTAAGGAATAACCTTCATATTCCGCTGAACAATCGAAAACAACTCTGATCTTATTTGGTTTCTTGGGGTGATACACACCGGTGTGAGGAACATAATTTACCTTGCCCGTTTGTCCTTGCAGGTTTTCTTCAGGTACGATTTCGGCACAATCACTGAGCACACTTTTCATGAATCGCTGATAATCTGAGAAGAAACGAGGGTTTCTCTGGAACCTCCTTTTTAATTGATGTAATCGTTTCATCGCCATCTGCATTTCACTTTTCATCGCCATCTGCATTTCACTACAGCGCTTAAAAAGAAGCTTTAATCTAAAACATTTGTGGTATAATGTTCGTAAATTTAAGACGTTTATTCTTTATACACATGGAAAAGAAGTTTGGTTGGATAACTATGGGACCCATGCGTTTATGATTGCAGAAACAAACTACATACTCAGTGTATAAAATACAAAATGTGGTTAGGGACCCTGTAGCATGAATATATGGCATACAACAGGTGTTTTACAAATAGTGGTGGTTAAACACGTGGTTGTCACTCTCTAGTTTAGATTTTTTTTGTAAATTAACCGCTAACTCCTTTCCCACACGCGGTAGCTGAATATAAAGGAATTGTGATAGTTTAAGAGGCAATCATTAATATTAAATGGAATTTTCGGGTTCTTGGTTTAAAGTTTGTTTATTTGGCACTGACGGAACGAATTGTTAGATGCGGTAAGTAAACACGAATGGTTGTAAAGTGTTTGTATCATGATAAATGTTTCACACTTTGTTGTGTTTGTTTCATTGTAAATTTATACAATGTTTATAACTTTAAAATATATCCCAATTATAAAAAGCAAAAACCTAAAGATACCGTCACACCAATATATTGTAAACCCTGCATCTATAAACTTATAGTGTGGCTGACACATAGGAAATATTCCAAGATGATAATTATGGGTCCCATTTGGAAAAATGGGACACATATTGTTTTTGTCTGTTTTTTTTTCTTTTTTTTTCATCAAACGATTGACAGGCATGGTTTGTGTACCCAACATCTACCAAAAGGGGTAATGGAATCACAGTAAAACTTGGTTATTTGTTAGACAACATGGTCTAAATATGCAGAAACCCATATTTTGGGTAATAAATCAAGGGGAATTCCCCTGAGAGGTTAAAAACCAAAACGGTATTTTTTTTTAAAAATTAGCTTTTTTGGGCATAGCGCTTAAACGCCTGCTCCAATTTGAATTAAATTTGGTAGAATGTAAGTGCATTATTCACTGATTTAACACCTAGAAGAAATAAAAAAAATAATTAAGGAAATCCCCTAAAATGAAGATTTATACCTAAACCATGATTGTGACAGGTATGATTTGTGGACCCGACATCTACCAAAAGGGGTAATAGAATAGCAATGAAAATTTGAAATCTTTGTAGACAATGTGGTTTAGATATGCAGAAATCAAAATTTTAGGTGTTAGATCCAGGGGAATTCCCCTGGGACGTTAAAAACCAAAACGCTTTTTTTTCTAAAAAATTAACCTTTTTTGATCATAGCGCTTAAACGGCTGTTACAATTTGAATGAGATTTCGTGAATGTAAGTGCATTAGTCACTAATTTAACACTTAAACAGAAATAAAAAAATTACCTAGGGAAATACCCTAAAAATAAGATTTGTTCTAAAATCATGATTGTGACAGGCATGTCATGTCGCCCCGACATCTACCAAACGGAGTTATGGAATCGCATTGAAAATTTGACATTTGTAAGACAACATGGTCTAGATAAGCAGAAACCAAAATTTTGGTTAATGAATCCAGGGGAATTCCCCCTGTGACGTTAAAAACCAAAACGTTTTTTTTCTAATAACATAGCTTTTGGGGGCATAGCGCTTGAACGGTTGCTCTAATTTTGATCACATTCGGTAAAATATTAGACCATTAGACACTTTGTGCCAATTAAAAGAAAGAAAACATTTACTTAGGGTAATTCCCCTAAAAACGAAGATATGTTCCTTAATTATGATTGTGACAGGCATGCCCTATCGCACTGACATCTCCAACAAGGAGTCGACAAATCAGATTAAAACTTTAAGAATTGTTACATAACATGACCCACATATGTAAAAACAAAAACTTATCTACTAAACCCAGAGAAATGCCTTGTAACCATGAAAAACTAAATAGGGCTGTTTTGGGAATTTACCTGCATTTCACTACAGCGCTTAAAAAGAAGCTTTAATCTAAAACATTTGTGGTGAAATGTTCGTAAATTTAAGACGTTTATTCTTTATACACATGGAAAAGAAGTTTGGTTGGATAACTATGGGACCTATGCGTTTATGCTTGCAGAAACAAACTACATACTCGGTGAATAAAATACAAACTGTGGTTAGGGACCATGTAGCATGAATATATGGCATACAAAATGTGTTTTACAAATAGTGGTGGTTAAACACGTGGTTGACACTCTCTAGTTATGTTTATCTCCGTGTCTATTAATTTCTGCTTTTAGAAACAAACGTTCTACACTTTGCATCAGATATACCAAGAGTGATAAGGTAACCAGGGAACCCGATCGTTTCTACATAGGTGGTAAACACATGGTTAAGACTGCTTTGTTAGTTGGTGTCTTTGCAATTTACTTGAATGGCTAAACGATTTTTCATGTAATTTCGATTTTAATATGGGTTTTCTTTATTGTGAATCATTCGGTGTCTTTTTAAATCACTTAAATTGTTGAACAATTTTTCACACACAGCGCATGCGTATGGTTTTTCTCCAGTATGAATCATTTGGTGTCTTTTCAAAACACTTGAATCGTTGAACGACTTTTCAAAGACACTGCATTCGTATGGTTTCTCCACAGTGTGAATCATATGGTGTCTTTTCAAATGACCTGCACGTTTAAACGATTTTTCACAAACATTGCATGTGTAGGGTTTTTCTTTATTATGAATCCTTTGGTGTGCTTTTAAATGACCTGCTTCTTTAAACGATTTTTCACACACATTGCATTTGTAAGGTTTCGCTTGAGTGTGAATCATGTGGTGTCTTTTTAAACTATCTGCTTGTTTGAACGATTTTTCACAAACATTGCATTTGTAAAGTTTCACTCCAGTGTGAATACCTTCGTGTGCTTTCAAAGCACTTGCATGATTAAACACTTTTTCACACACTTCGTATTGATATGGTTTCTCATCTATGTGAATCCAGAGGTGTCTTTTTAAATCACGTGCTAGTTTGAACGATTTCTTACAAACAATGCATTTGTAAGGTTTCGTTCTAGTGTGAACTATTTTGTGTTCTTTCAAATGACTTGCTCGTTTGAACAATTTTTCACAAACAATGCATTTGTAAGGTTTGGCTCCAGTGTGAAGCATTCGGTGTTTTTTCGAATCGTTTTTTCGTTTAAACGATTTTTCACAAACATCACATGTGTATGATTTTTCTTCAGTATGAATAATTCGATGTGATTTCAAATGACTTGCATATTTAAACGATTTTTCACAAACAGTGCATTTGTAAGGTTTCTCTTTAGTGTGAATTCTTTTGTGTTCTTTCAAATGACTTGTATTTTTAAAGGATTTTTCACAAATATTGCATTTGTAAGGTTTCGCTTGAGCCTGAGTTTGTTGGTAGGATGTCAAATGAACAGAGACGGCACATGTTGTTTTACACATTAACTTTATTCACCTAAAAAGAAAGGGGATTTTTTGGAAACGCGTGCACCATGTGTTACGTATGTAGTCACGATTAAAATGTATAAAGCCTGAACCATGTACTATACATTGATGTGGATGTTATATATCGTAGTCAAAAGAATACACTTTTAATAACTCTTGGTCCGAGTCACAAACTTTACTAAATTACCAGCGTCATAGAATAATCTAATCCTCCAATATAACATAAACAAATAATGATGTACGATTGTGTAGTTGAAAGGTTTACGCCCTCAATTAACATACCAATGATATTCAAAAAGAAGTGACGAGAGTCTATAAATTGTTTAAAACCTACCCCGGTTTCCAAAAAAAACTAATACTCTTAAATTTTAATTATTTGCAAAATGAATAATACAATAACGATAAGGTTATTTTCCAAAAAATAACGCACTATTAGTGTTTCGGCAGCGCCGTGTGCCTAATCTTTTTCGAACCTTTTGGCAGAATTCAGCTTTTACGCGCCACTTTGAACTTGTAGTGTATTTCAATATAATAATGATATACAAGTTGTGACGTGGCGGCGTGGCGTGGCGGTAACTATAAAATAATGAAACAAATTAACATTTGTAGAAATAGTGCGATACCATAAAGAACACTTTAGCCACCTGAAACTTGTGCCTTTAAATATACTTCCGTAAACTACAGAAGTCCAGAAATAACTAATAGAATTGCAAAACGGCCCAGGTTCCGTTCACTACATAACTAACATAAAAAGTAAATGCAGATCCAGGACACGTATCGCATGCATCACATACCCAATCATGCGGTTCAATTGTTGATGCATGCAATGACGTAAAAATTAAGCTGGGGACAGAACAATTAGAATAAAGATAATCTACTATGTTTATTCGAGATTTAAAAGCGACATACGACGCTGTCATTTAAATATATATGCATTGGTCCCTGTAAAGTTTTATTTTATTTCTATGTTGTTCATTTAAATGTCTTGCATTTTTGGACGCTAGCCTATTTTACGTTAATGTCTTTCGTTAATTATTTGATTATCTGTACTTTTAGTTGTACCTTTTTGGGAATAAGT
>CH002517.1:101770-124788 GCA_000149265.1 Ciona savignyi
TTGTGTGGTGAATCTTGTGGTGCCTTTTTAAATCACGTGCTAATTTAAACAATTTTTTACAGACACTGCATTCGTATGGTTTCTCCTCAGTGTGGATTACTTTGTGTATATTCAAAGTACTTGCTTGTTTAAACGATTTTTCACAAACATCACATGTGTAGGGTTTTTCTTCAGTATGAATCCTTTGGTGTACTTTCAAATGACGTGATAGTTGAAACGCTTTTTTACAAACATCGCATGTGTAGGGTTTTTCTTCAGTATGAATCCGGTGGTGTTCTTTTAAATGACCTGCTTGTTTAAACGATTTTTCACAAACATTGCATTTAAAAGGTTTTTCGTCCGTGTGAATCCTGTAGTGCCTTTTTAAATGACTTGCTTGTTTAAATAATTTTTCACAAACATTGCATTTGTAAGATTTCGCTTGAGGCTGAGGTTGTTGGTATGTTTTCGAATGAACAGGAACGGTGCATGGATTTTCATTCATTTTTTATATTTTCACAATTATTCACATTAACTTTATCTACTTAAAAACGAAGTACATCTATATTTTACATTGAAATGCAGCTAGTCTTAAAATAAATCAAACCTGAAACATGTTATACATTGAAGTGCATATTTTATATTGCTGTAAATAGGATACAATATTATCGAATGCTGATTATTGAGAAGGCTTACAAACATTACTATGTAACTCGCGAAAAAAACTAATCTATTCCACCAATATGACATGAAAGACAATTGCTGTACGCTTGTGTGGCTGAATGTTTAATGCCACCGATACACACATCTAAAATATTCAAAGAGGTTTCGGAACGATCCTGTCTCGATTAAAACCTAGTTCGGTTAATAAGTCAAATGATTAAATGTTAATTGAGTAATTGTAAAAAAGCTCGCACTATTTAAATAAAGACAAGCTGATATGCTAAAAGATGATTTAACTACGTGTCTGGCGATATTGTCATTGCGAATTGATAGCCCAGGAATGTTTTAGATGTTATTTATTCAAGTAAAATAATAATAGCGTCAAGGATAGTCAGTATAGTCAATATGTTCCATTTTAATCAATATTGCATATATACATGGTGCTATGGCAGTAGTAAAACATACCATTTCTGTTATTAGACAACAAGATGATTTAATTTATGACATTTACGAATTAAAAAATAGTATCCATAATGCACGAATAATATAATCATACAATTTCACTTACTCTTCAGTACTGCATACTTAATAAACCAAAAACTTAAAATTATGAAAATAAACTAAAACAAGTAATTCTACGTTTTAATGCCTTATTGTAACATGTCCCAGCTCAACAGTCTTTAAAAAACATAAGACCTAAGTATTGATGGGCTTCAATAATCAGCGGGGCAGCGGGCGGGACAAAGTATTTTTTCGCTAACACAAACTAGACGGGGTAATTTTTCATTAACTTGAGCGGGACGGGTTATAAACGAAAATACTTCATCCCGCCATTTGCCTTACAATAGTGTTCCGAACATTCCATTATCCAGCAGAATAATGCGTTGTCCCGCCTCGCTGTCCCGCAGATATTAAAGCCCATTTTGACAAAAATTACCAAATAAAATTCGACAATTTTATCGCTTTAAAGTTTACCAAAGTTTTAAACAACGCCTCTTGGAAAAACTTAATCCGCTTTTTTTAATTTCATTGCTATTTCCGATAAATATTTGTATCTGTAACACGAAAACTCAACATCTAAGCATGTAAATTTTAAATCCCGTTACTCCTTGCCCATAATAAATTCCAATTATCTTCTTTACTTTTCTATCCTTTAATATATATCTACAAATGCTTCAATCTTGATTTCACACCAAAGTTATTTTACCGAAAAATATAAAACTCGGAAATACGAAAGATGGAAGTAAAAATATAAACCTTTTACAAGGTGTTAATTTGGCTCTTTATTGTTAATTTGTCATTAAAATACGTTAATATTCACGCATTTTAATGGTTTTCATAGATTATTTCTTCGGATATGTTGTAGCCCACATGTTATTATTAACTTTAATTTGATTTATAGATTATATATACAATAATGGCTAGGGCTATATAAGCGAAGCGTCTGAATATTCATAACTAGCTTTCCAGGGGTTTGTGCTGGAAGTCAACTAAAACCACAATAACTTCTTCTTTAGACTACAAAAATAATACTGAAGTCTTTTCTACCCAACACGTGATAAACTTTCTCCGAGACCTATACACTGTTCTTATGTTACTGTGTTACTCGTAGACGCAAAACAACAACATGTGTGGAAATCGTGCTCTTAAATCTCATCTTTTTTTGCATCTCGCACGTAAAATACGTACATTAGTACAAAATAGCCATACTATATAAATGCGTTTAAATAAAATGGGAAAACGCGATAAGCCGATAATCTATATCTGTACAGTTAATTAAAGTCTGCAACGATGCAAATTAGTTTATCGTAAAAATGTTTCAAACCCATTTTTTCTAAACATCGGCAGTAAGAAGGTGTTAAAAAAAGAGAGATTTGTATGGCGAAATGAGATCTTGTTAGTCATATTTTGCTCAGACTACCTAAACGTACTTTTAATCAACTAGTCATCTGAATAAGAAAATCGCAGCAACTTCCCTTGAAATCGAGTTATAAATGTTCAAACGCTTCTTGTATATATCCCCTAGTGGTTATTGTATATACACTATACATCAAATTGAAGGCATTTTTAAGTGCTACAACATATCTTAAATAAATAATGTGCGAATTCTACATAATGGTTACTGCAGCATCTTCTAATATATCCTAAAACAGCGGGTTATGAATATTTAGACGCTAAATGCATCTAGGCCTAATTATTCTCACTATCTCTCCAATGCAAACTTTGTTGGACTATTCCCACCAAGCTAATCGACCAAATGATTCAGCAGGCTAATCAGTTAGACTTTTTTTTCGTTATTTACCACGCATGTCCGTTTCCATCCGTAGTTGCGAACAGCTGAGAGCAGTTGTCATTAACCGCAAACTCCTTTCTCATCCGCAGTAGCTGATAGTAAAGGAATTATGACATTTAAAGAGGGCAATCATTAAAATTAAATATTGGATCCCTGGTTAAAATTATGCTTATTCTGGACCAGCGCAACGGATTGTTAGATACGGTAAGCAAACATGAATGATTATAAAGTGTTTGTATCATAATAAATATTTCACAGTTTATAAAATGTTCCAAATATAAAAAGCATAAACATAAAGACACATTTTATACCAAAATATTGTCGACCCTGCTTATAGCGTACGGTCATAGTGGGTTTAATAGATGGCGATAGCACATGATTGACATTCTTTCATCTTTGTATTTCAATGCGTTGAACGTTACTGCAAAGTTTCCAATATCACTCTGTAGGAAGCCGCAAGATTATATGATCGATACCAGACGAACGTGAAACTACGGAAACAGATTCCACAGAAACAAGTAAACTTGAGGTAGAAATGCCTCAATGACTATTATAAGTTTTAATAATTTCTTACAAGGGCAATCGTTGGATTACCATTCGAATATGCAAAAAAAGGAACGTTCTTACACAGAGGTCAAATTGACAGTCACCAAACATGCAGGCTTTTAATACATATCTGTAGCCGTTTTTCGAAAAAATACCTATAAACTCAACGATATTACGGAAATATAAATAAAGAAACTATATTAATCAGTTTAAAATTTATGGGTTTTGGATGTAGAGTAATTAATACGTAGTGGTATATTTAGTTGTTTTCCAATATAATCAATTTTACATACCTATATCAAACGCGTTACATGTATATTTGAAAACCAGAAAAATCCAGTTTAACGTTTTCGAAATGTTACCAATTTTTCTTTGTGTTTATTGTTTTATTTGAATATAATAACTACTGTAGAGAATCAACCATTTTTTGGTTGGCAGGCGTGTCTATACCTTGCACTGAATCTGACCTGAGTTTTTCCGCTGTTAGACTCCGAATTAAGTTCCTCTCGGAAGTTTTTCTTATTGCATATTATAAAATAATACAGTGAAACACATACAGTTTAACTGAGTGACTGGACATGCCCGGAGCCGCGCTCGTAGCAGGCGATTTAGTTTTGGTTCGTTTTCCAAAACGCTTTCTGATAATGGGTGATACAAGAAGTTTATACAAAAAAAGTCAGCTTGCCACGTATGGCGTAATGTGAGGATTATATACGAAGTTTTGGTTCTGAGATTATAGCCGGTTTACACGCAAAAGAAATGATTCAGAGGAGGAACGGCCGTGCCCGCATTACAGGAACACTTCAACAATTTTAACATAACTTAATATAATGTCCAAAAATATTACACAAGTCGCGAAGTCGCTACACTACATTATTGCAAAAATCAAACGCAGAAACAAACGTTGTACACTTTGCACCAGATATACCAATGTTTATAACGTAACCAGGAAACCCGATCGTTTATAGTTTATGTAAGGTTTCTCTTTAGTGACAATTTCGGTGTATTTTTAAATTACTCTTTTGTATAAACGATTTTTCACAAACATCACATGTGTAGGATTTTTCTTAAAAATGAATCATTTGGTGTCTTTTCAAATTACTTGAACATTTGAACGATTTATCACACACATTGCATTGGTATACTTTTTTATCTGTGTGAATCCTGTGGTGACTTTTTAAACTATCTGCTTGGTTGAATGATGTTTTACAAACATCACATGTGTAGGGTTTTTCTTCAGTATCAGTAAAATGGGAAAACGCGATAATAAGCCGATAATCTATCTCTGTACAGTCAAAGTCTGCAGCTGTGCAAATTAGTTTATCGTAAATAAATGTTTTAGAAGGCATTTCTAAACAACGGCGGTAAGAAGGTGTTAAAATAAAGATTTGTAGGGCGAAATGAGATCTTGTAAGTCATATTTTGCGCAAACCATTTAACCGCACTTTTAAACACCTAGTCATCTGAATAAGAAAACCGCAGCAACTTCCAGTACAACTCCCTGGAAGTTATAATTGTTCAGTCGCTTTGTGTATATAGCCGTTAGCTGTTATAGTAGATAAACTATACATCAAATTAAAGTTATTTTTAAGTGCTACAACATATCTTAAGTAATTATGTTGCAAAATATTTTATTTGTGTTCAGTAAAAAAAGGTAAAGTAACTTTCGTTACGGTTTTCAGGTTATGCTTTATGGTGATTTTGGGTATTTTGAAAAAGATCAAGCATTAAGCACCACAGGTTTTGAAGTTATCTTGGTAAAAATTGACCAATATAAATGTTATACGTTTCTTTGGCAGTACTTTTATTATCTGGTTAAGTTTCGTTCTTATGATGGGTTCGTCAATATGAGGTTTTTTTTTATTAAGCAGTATATAAATCGGAAGCACTATATAAAACTATTTGGCTACATGGTCGTTTATATCTTACCAGTATTGATAACAATGCAACGTATTGAGCGTAACGCCATAGAACGCCCGGAGCAAGATATGCCACCGACATAGAAACGAAATGACCGAAGTCGGTCAAACCAGAAACAAGCATTCAGAAGCAACTAAGTAAAGACAGTGAAAACGCAAGTTATGTGTTTATGTTAAATATTTTATAAAAACGTGTATAATTAATTCAGATTAAAGTGATTAGCAATGCAGTATGATGCCAGTACTTGTTTTTATTGCGACTGTAAACCAGACTGTAATTCTGTTTGTCTTCAATTCTTTTACAATGCAGTTGTGGATGGTCGCGAAACCCTTAATTAAGAATACTTAGTCAGGAGCCTTAATGTAGGGGAAAAAATATTATGAAGAGGGAATTCAATTAAATGGAGAATAGTTGTATGGGTTAAAATACAACTGCATTAATCAGAACCTGTTTCGTTACGCTTGCGCTATTTCTTCTTAAGCATCATAGGCTACGAATACATAGATATTGACATTACAGCACCTATGTCGCTTTTAAATCTCTTACAAACTCATCAGCTTATCTTAATTAACATTTTGTGTGCTTTTTGCAAATTAACCTTATCTTTATTGTACTCTTGGTGGCTTTTTGAAAATAATTAAAAATTTAAGAGAACTATTTTTTTGGGAAACGGATTAGGTTTTAAATTAATTTAGACTTGTCGCCAAACTATATTTAATATATGCATCGGTCGCGTAAACCATTTAACCACACGATCGTACAGCATTAGTCGTTTATGTCATATTGGAGGATTATATTATTCTATGACGCTGGTGATTTAGTAAAGTTTTGACTCGGACCAAGATTTATTAACAGTGTATTCCATTGGCTACGATATATATTATTCACATCAATGTAGTAAACGAGTTTGGCTTTATCTATTTTATTTATAACATTCATTACAGAGGTTGTACGCTTTTCCATTTTGAATAAACACCCTTTCTTTTTGATTGAATAAGGTTAGTGTGAATAATTACCTAAAGCATGTGTAAAACACCATGTGCCGGCTCTGTTCATTTGAAAACCTACCAACAAACTCAGGCTCAAGCGAAACCTTACAAATGCAATATTTGTGAAAAATCCTTTAAAAATACAGGTTATTTAAAAAAACACAAAAGAATTCACACTGAAGAGAAACCTTATCAATGCAATGTTTGTGAAAAATCGTTTAAACATGAAAGTAATTTGAAAAGACACCAAATTATTCACACTGGAGCGAAATCTTACAAATGTAGTGTTTGTGAAAAATCGTTTAGAGAAGCAGGGGAATTAAAAGGACACCAAATTATTCACACTGGAGCGAAACCTTACAAATGCAATGTTTGTGAGAAGTCGTTTAAACGAGCAGATGAATTAAAAAGACACCACAGGATTCACACTGAAGCGAAACCCTACAAATGCAATATTTGTGAAAAATCGTTTAAACGAACAGATTATTTAAAAACGCACCACATGATTCACACAGATGAGAAACCACACCAGTGCAATTTATGTGAAAAATCGTTTAAACATCCAAGTCATTTGAAAGAACATCGAATGATTCATAATGAAGAAAAACCCTACCCATGTGAAGTGTGTGGAAAATCGTTTAAACATGCAAGTCATTTAAAAACACACAAAGTAATTCACTCTGGGGAAAAACCATTCGTATGCTATGTTTGTGAAAAATCGTTTAAACTAGCAGGTGATTTAAAAAAACACCACATGATTCACACAGAAGAGAAACCTTACAAATGCGATATGTGTGAAAAATCGTTCAAAAGATCGGGTGGTTTAAAAAGACACCAAACGACTCACACTACAAAGAAACTCTACAAATGTGATGTTTGTAAAAAATCGTTTATCCACTTAGGTCATTGGAAAAGACACCAAAAGATTTGCACTGAAGAGAAACCTTACATAATAAAACATCGTTCAAATAAGAAGATTCCTTGCAAAGACACCAACTGACAGGGGAGCATCAACATGTGTTTACCACCACCATGCAAACGATCGGGTTCCCTGGTTAACTAATAACTCTTGATTTATATTTGATGCAAAGTGTACAATGTTTGTTTCTGCATCAGACACTGATAGGTTTTCAAGTTACATAAACAAACTCGATTTCTATGTTTTATAACTATTGTAGTTAACGAAATAAAAAAAATAATAAGATACTAACATTTCCAAAATGTCTATCTGTTTTTTTGTTTTTTTGACGTACGCATTACGCGTTTGATATAAATATTGAGAATTGATTTTATTGTAATCCAAATATATCACGATGTATTTCTTACACTACATCCAACACCTATAAAATTTAAACCGGCTTCCTTTATTATTATGTGTGCGATGTGGATAAAGGTAATAAGTATTTCCGGGAAATGGTTTAATATGTGTATTGAAAGCCTGCATGTTTGGTGGCTAACAATTAGACCTGTGTAAGAATGTTTAATAATGCATATTCGCATGCAGGGTAGTCTGATGATAGCTTGGTGGGTTAGTCATTCAAAGTTTGCATTGGAGGGAAGGTGAGAACTAGAGAGTGTCAACCACGTATTTAACCACCACTATTATTAAAACACATTTTGTATGCTGTATATTAGGGGTGGCCAAACTGCGGCTTTTTAAGTCTTTGATTGCGACTCTTTAATGGATTAGCATTAATATATTAGATATGCATTTTCCCAGTCTTTACGAGTTGTTTAATCAGATTTTGACAAAATGCGATTCATCACTCATAATAACATTGGACTTGTCGGTTCCTTATCGTTTAGGCTCACGATCAAGAATACGTTAATAATTTTATTTCGGACAACTTCGCACACTTTTCTTCTTGTACTTGAACGATGACAAATTTGAAGTTGATTGTTGAAACGATCTAACGGAAACTGGTTGGGACTGGTCACGTTGCAGATGGCGAACATCGATAAAGATTGAAAGTTCGTTTTTGCGCGCCTCTGATGGGCTTGGCTTCACTCGCATTGAAATGTGAGGTCACTTAAATTATAAGCCGTAATCCAGACGGCATATGTCCATGGTTATGTATATGATTAACATCGGCACACCTGTTGGTTCACATTGTTTCTGCTTAAAACATTTGCCAACGTATCTATCATACACAACACACTGCAATAGCTCCGTTAACCCGATTTTCCATTCACGGGGATAAACATAAATATCCTATCCTATCTTAGCCTATTCTATCCTATCCTATCCTAATGAGTATGGTCGTTTCTACATACGATCGTTTAAATATTTCTCAAATTGACATATTTTGTAAAATGAGTCATGACTTTCAATAATTAACAAAGATCGATGCATTTTGTTTTTATCGCTAGATTTCTATTTCTTTAACAATGATGATTTGTGTTTTATTGCGTAAATGCCAGCTGAATGCAAGAACGGTCACTATAAACGTTGATAATAATATGGCAACGAATAACACAAATGGCGATTGCTCTGCATGAAATAAAAACAAAAAAACATTGCATATCAAGGTAAACAGATACCGTTTCATTAAAATCGAAATTGTTGTAAATTAACCGCAAACTCCTTTGTCATAAGGGGTAGCTGGATGTAAAAAAATAGGACATATGATATTTAAAAAAGGCAATCATTAAAATTATATAGACTTCTCGGATCACTGGTTAAAACTATGTATTTTCTTTATTGGCGCAACGGATTGTTAGATACGGTAAGCAAACATAATTATAAGGTATTTCTATCATGATAACTATCTATATACACTGTTTATAAATGTATTGCCAAAAGCATAAACATAACAATACTGTTATACCAAAATAATGTGGATCCTGCTTATGGGATAGGTGCTAGGATATTCATGTTTATTCCCATGAATGAATGGCAAAACGGGTGAGATCACACGGATTTTCCATATCTTATCTAGGTTAAATTTTTAGGTGTTGGATGCAGTGTAATGAATATGTAGTGGTACATAAAGTTGTGTTCCGAAAGACTCAATTCCACATATATATATATATATATATATCAAACGCGTTATACGTATATGTGAAAACCAAAAAATCAAGTTAGACCCCTTTAATTGCTTTTCCCATTCACAGAGATAAACATGAATATCCTATCCTATGTCCTATCCTAATTCGAAAACCTAATAGTTTTTAATGCAGAAAAAACGTTAGGCTATATTATACACTATGCATCATCAGATATACCACGAATGATATGGTAATCAGGAAACACGATTATGTCTGCATAGTGGTGGTAAACACATGTTTCACACTCGTCAGTTGGTGTCTTTGCTAAACAAAGTTCTTTGCAAAAAAACATTCTTCTTTAAACGTAGTTTGTGTCAGGTCTCTATTTAGTGTAAAGCATTTGGTGTCCGTTCAAATTGCTTTTTTTGTATAAACGATTTTTCACAAACATCACATGTCTAGGGTTTTTTTTCCCTGAATCATTTGATGTGTTTTCAAAGTACTTGATTGTTTAAATGATTTTTCACACACATTGCAATTAAAAGGTTTCTTATTTGTGTGAATCTTGTGGTGCCTTTTTAAATGACCTGCTTGTTTAAACGATTTTTCACAAGCATCACATGTGTAGAGTTTTTCTTCAGTATGAATCCTTTGGTGTACTTTCAAATGACGTGATAGTTTAAACGATTTTTTACAAACATCGCATGTGTAGGGTTTCTCTTCAGTATGAATCCGTTAGTGTTCTTTTAAATGACCTGCTTGTTTAAACGATTTTTCACAAACATTGCATTTAAAAGGTTTTTCGTCCGTGTGAATCCTGTAGTGCCTTTTTAAATGACCTGCTTGTTTAAATAATTTTTCACAAACATTGCATTTGTAAGATTTCGCTTGAGGCTAAGGTTGTTGGTATGTTTTCGAATGAACAGGAACGGTGCATGGATTTTTATTCATTTTTTTATATTATTACAATTATTCACATTAACTTTATCTACTTAAAAACGAAGTACATCTATATTTTACATTGAAATGCAGCTAGTCTTAAAATAAATCAAACCTGAAACATGTTATACATTGAAGTGCATATTTTATATTGCTGTAAATAGGATACAATATTATCGAATGCTGATTATTGAGAAGGCTTACAAACATTACTATGTAACTCGCGAAAAAACTAATCTATTCCACCAATATGACATGAAAGACAATTGCTGTACGCTTGTGTGGCTGAATGTTTAACGCCACCGATACACACATCTAAAATATTCAAAGAGGTTTCGGAACGATCCTGTCTCGATTAAAACCTAGTTCGGTTAAAAAGTCAAATGATTAAATGTTAATTGAGTAATTGTAAAAAAGCTCGCACTATTTAAATAAAGACAAGCTGATATGCTAAAAGATGATTTAACTACGTGTCTGGCGATATTGTCATTGCGAATTGATAGCCCAGGAATGCTTTAGATGTTATTTATTCAAGTAAAATAATAATAGCGTCAAGGATAGTCAGTATAGTCAATTATGTTCCATTTTAATCAATATTGCATATATACATGGTGCTATGGCAGTAGTAAAAAGTTTGTTAAATTACAGCGAGTGTGAAATAAGTTAAGTTTCCTAATATTTCACCGAACATACCATTTCTGTTATTAGACAACAAGATGATTTAATTTTTGACATTTACGAATTAAAAAATAGTATCCATAATGCACGAATAATATAATCATACAATTCCACTTACTTTTCAATACTGCATACTTAATAACCCAAAAACTTAAAATTATGAAAACTAGAGAGTGTCAACCACGTATTTTACCACCACTATTTGTAAAACACATTTTGTACGATATGTATATATATATGCGAACAGGGTCCCTAACCACCATTTGTATTTTATACACCGGGTATGTAGTTTGTTTCTGCAGTCCCTAAGGTAACAATCCGATCTTGATATTATTGTTTTCTACACAATATATGTTATTGTCAGATATGTGCACGTCAGGTCCATGTTAATTAACATTCCAGAAAGTTTTAACCGGACTGTCATAGTTTTGTTTCTGCAAGCATAAACGCATGGGTCCCATAGTTATTAAACCAAACTACTTTTCCATGTGCAGTTATAAAAAGAATACGCGTGTGAGATTTCCGAAAATTTTACCACAACTGTTTTAATTTAAGCTTCTTGTCACGCGCTGTAGTACAATGAATGTCAATTCCCAAAAGAATCCGATTGAGTTTCATTATTTCGGGGAATTCCACTGGGCTTTAGTACATTAATTTCTGTTTTTACATATCTAAGTAATGTTATCAAGGTTAGAAGTTTGTTAGATAATCTAACAAACAGTTTTAATCCGCTTTGACGACTCCTTGTTGGAGATGTCGGCGCGATATGGCATGCCTGTTACAATCATGGTTTAGAAACAAGTCGTAATTTTTAGGGTATTTCCCTATGTATTGTATTTCTTTTTGCTCAATGGTACAACGTCGGACAGGGAACTAACATTTTAACCGACCAAGCGCTATGCCCTAAAGAGCTTATTAAAAAAAATATCGTTTTGGTTTTTCAACTCCCAGGAGAATTCCCCTGGGTATATTACCCAAAATTTTGGTTTCCGCATGATTAGGCTTTTTTGTCTAACAAATGGCAAAGTTTTATTGCGATTCCATTACTTTTTCTAGTAGATGTTGGGGCTACATGCCATGCCTGTCACAATCATTATTTTAAACAAAATCTTATTTTTAAGCTGTTTTCCTAGTTAGCCTACATTTTTAAATTCTTTTAAGTGTTATATCAGTGGTTAATGCACTTACATTCCACCAAATGTTATTCAAATTGGAGCAGCCGTTTAAGCGCTATGCCTCAAAAAGCGAAATTTTTAATAAAAAATATTGTTTTGGTTTTTGACATCCAAGGGGAATCCCCCTAGATGTATTACCCAAATTTGGGCTTCTGCACAAATTACCAAGTTTTATTATGATTCAATTACCCCTTCTGGTAGATGTTGGGTCCACAAGCAATGCCTGTCAAGCGTTTGACGAAAAAAAAAAAAAAAAAACGGACAAAAACAATATGTGTCCCATTTTTCCAAATGGGTCCCATAATAAACTAAAACAAGTAAATCTACGTTTAAATGCCTTATTGTAACAAGTCCCAGCTCAACATTCCTTAAAATACATAAGACCTAAGTATTGATGGGCTTCAATAATCGGCAGGGCAGCGGGCGGGACAAAGTATTTTTTTGCTAACATAGCGTCACGGGGTATTTTTCATTAACATGAGCGGCACGGGTTATAGACGAAAATACTTCATCCCGCCATTTGCCTTACAATAGTGTTTCGCACATCTTTCCATTATCCAGCAGATTAATGCTTTGTTCCGCCTCGCTGTCCCGCAGATATTAAAGCCCGTTTTGACAAGAATTACCGAATAAAATTCGACAATTTTATCGCTTTAATGATCATCAAAGTTTTAAACAACACCTCTTGGAAAAACTTAATCCGCTTTTCTAATTTCATTGCTCTTTCCTCCAAATATTTTGTTGTAACACAAAACAATTCATCTAAGTACTCTTTGTAAGTTTTAAATCCCAATACTTCTTGCCCATAACAAATTCCAATTATCTTCTTTACTTTTTCCATCCTTTAATATATATTTCATAACTAGCTTTCCATGGGTTTGTGCTGGAAGTCAACTAAAACCACAAAAAGATTTCTCTCAGACTACAAAAATAATAATGAGGTCTTTTCTACCCAACTTGTGATAAACTTTCTCCGAGACCTATACACTGTTCTTATGTTACTGTGTTACTCGTAGACGCAAAACAACATGTGTGGAGATCGTACTCGTAAATCTCATCTTTTGCTCAAATCATCTAACCGGACTTTTAAACATCTAGTCATCTGAATAAGAAAATCGCAGCTTTCCTCCTGGAAATCGAGTTATAAATGTTCAGACGCTTTTTGTATATATCCTCTAGCGGTTATTGCATAATACCTATACATCAAATTGAAGACATTTTTAAGTGCTATAACATATCTTAAATAAATAATGTGCGAATTCTATATAATGGTTACTGCAGCATCTTCTAAAATATCCTAAAACAGCCGGTTATGAATATTGAGACTCTAAATGCATCTAGGCCTAGTTATTCTCACTATTTCTCCAATGCAAACTTTGTTGGACTATTCCCACCAAGCTAATCGACCAAATGATTCAGCAGGCTAATCAGTTAGACTTTTTTCGTTATTTACCGCGCATGTCTGTTTCCATCTGCAGTTGCGAACAGCGGAGAGCAGTTGTCATTAACCGCAAACTGCTTTCCCACCCGCGGTAGCTGAATGTAAAGGAAATGGGATATTTAAAGAGGCAATCATCAAAATTGGATAGACTTGTCGGATCCATAGTTAAAATGTTTATTCTGGACCAGCGCAGCGGATTGTTAGATATGGTAAGCAAACATGAATGGTTATAAAGTGTTTGTATCATGATAAATGTTTCACAGTTTATAATATGTTTCAAAATAAAAAGCATAAACATAAAAACAACTTTATACCAAAATATTGTGAACCCTGCTTATAACGTACGGTCATATTGGGTTTAACAGATGGCGATAGCACATGATTAACATTATTTCATCTTTGTATTTTGCGTTGAACGTCACTGCAAAGTTTCCAATATCACTCTGCAGGAAGCTGCAATATTCTGGGATCGATAGTCGAACGTTAAACTACGGAAACAGATTCCACAGAAACAGGTAAATTTGAGGTAAACAATGCCTCAATGACTACTATCCTTTACAATATTTTGAAACTCATAATAATTTAAAATGTTAAACATTATTTTTTATTACAGGTAACTTTAAAAAAATAGTCAAAAGCTTGACGGAGAAGATTTGTGAATGATAATTGTCAGAAAATATTTAAATACACATTCCATATATTTAAGCTTTTTGATGTAATAATTTATTTTTAGGATAGAAAAATTAAGTTTTATTACCGTAATGAGAAAACGGGTGAGATCACATGGACAATCGTCTAATTACCTTGTAAATATGGAATAAACAAAAGTTTTTACAGAGGTCAAATTACGAGTCACTAAACATGCAGGCTTTCAATACACATCTGTAGCCGTAAGGAAATATCTTTTTCAGGTTAAATTTTATGTGTTGGATGCAGTGTAATGAATAAGTAGTGGTATATATAATTGTATTTCAATAAATTTAATTCCCCATATCTATATCAAACGCGCTACAAGTATATGTGAAAACATAAAAAATCTAGGTAGACATTTTAGAGATGTTAGCAATTTTTGTTTTTGTTGTTTTTCTTGTACACAACGTTAACTACATTATTAGAAAACATATAAATCCAGTTTGTATATGTAACTTAAAAACCTATTAGTTTCTGCTTGCAGAAAACAAACGTTCTACGTTCTAAATTCTAGATTCGAAATTTATATTCTCATATACCGAATTATCCGGTATTTTAAATCCCATTGTGCCCAAAAAAACTCAAGAAAGAAACCCATTTTTATGGTTTCGTTTGAAATGGTGGGATTTGTGTCGATTGTTCGAAAATTATTCTGCCCTGACGATTCCCTAGCTTACAATACTCAGTTAACACTCTCGCAATCCGACAACTTGACAAACGTTCTTTTATTCTTGGTTATATGCGAACACTGTAAAATACACATAGCTCAACGATTTCAATTCTGCCTCTAATCTATTTACACGGTTTTTAGACTCATTTGGTTAAACCACGTTTTGGCCGTGATGGGTACATCAACGAAAAAAGCGACAAAGTTATTGTGAAAGGGGAGATTAGTCAGGAAACAGACTGGTGCGAGGATTAAACCCAATTTGCAGACGACAGCAAATCAGGGAAATGGTTTACACCCATACGCAGTAAAGGTTTCTATTAGCACAGTTTTGTTGTAGGCGCATTCAACCATGGCTTCGTTTTATGTATCGAACTTCCATTATATGGTAATCTATGATACAACGTTAATTACATTATTTAGAAAACACTGAAAACCAATTTGTATATGTAACTTGAAAACCAATAAGTTTTGCAGAAACAAACGTTGTACACGCTGCATTAGATATACCAAGAGTGATAAGGTAACCAGGAAACCCGATCGTTTCTGCATGGTGGTGGTAAACAGATGGTTCACACTCCCTTGTAAGTTGGTGTCTTTGCAAAAAAATCTTCTTCTTTAAACCTATTTTATGTAGGTTTCTCTTTAGTGTGAAGCAGTTGGTGTCCTTTCAAAGCACTTACTTGGGTGTTTAAACGATTTTTGACAAACATTGCATTGGTATGGTTTCGTTCCAGTGTGAATAATTTGGTGACTTTTCAAATTACCTGCTTGTTTTAAAGTTTTTTCACAAACACTACATTTGTAAGGTTTGCTTCGGTGTGAATTATGTGGTGTTTTTTTAAATTACTTGCACGGTTGAACGGTTTTTCACAAACATTGCATTGGTATGGTTTTTCACCTGTGTGAATCATGTGGTGTCTTTTCAAATACCTTGCTTGTTTAAACGATTTTTTACACAGAACGCATGAGTATGGTTTTTCTTCAGTATGAATCATTTGGTGCCTTTTTAAATATCTTGCTTCTATAAACGATTTTTTACAAATATTGCATTTGTAAGGTTTTTCCCCAACATGAATCATTTGATGTGCTTTTAAATCACCTGCTTGTTTAAACGATTTTTCACACACTTTACATTGGTATGGTTTTTCATCTGTATGGATCCTGTGGTGTCTTTTTAAATTACTTGCTTGTTTGAACGATTTTTCACACACAATGCATTTATAAGGTTTCTCTCCAGTGTGAAATATTTCGTGTCTTTTCAAAGTACTTGCTCGTTTAAACGATTTTTTACACAGAACGCATGAGTATGGTTTTTCCCCAGTATGAATCCTTTGGTGTGCTTTCAAATTAGCTGCTTTTTTGAACGATTTTTCACAAACAAGGCATTTAGAAGGTTTTGCTTGAGCCTTAGGTTGTTGGTATGATTTCAAAGAAACAGTAAATTTACATGATTTTTTAATCATTTTTAGTTAACTACTCATATTATCTTTATCCACTTAATACAAAGTAGATCTATTTTAAATAGAAATGTAGTTTTTAAAATAAATAATACCGGACACAACTTATAGTGACGTGCATATTATATATTGCGGTGAATATAATACGTTCAACAGATTAGTCTAGTGGTTTAGTGCGTCGCACCATCTTGTCGGTTGTGTGCTTGGACAATGCTTAGCCTAGCCTACACTGCAATAGTTCCGGTAACCCGACGGTGGGCGCGAAGTAATCTGTCGATTACCCAGTTGTTATCCTATCTCAATTATTTGTGTCTAAAGTTGTTTTAGCCATCGTTAAAATAATAAAGAAAATATAAAGGACAGATGTAACAAGGAAGCACAAAAAACGGCAAAAATACAGCAAATAAAAAACTTCGGCTATACAATACTTACGGGAATAAACATGAATCCTATTCTTATATTAATGGATGTTGATTATTGGGCTGGGTTACAAACATTACTAAACAAACCGCGAAAGAATTAATCTATCTCACCAATATGACATATATAAACTCGTATAGCTGTACGGTCGTGTGACTGAATGGTTACGGCGACTGATATGCTACACATCAAAATTATACAAATAGGTCTTGGCAAAGAACAAGTCAGGACTAAAACCTAGTTCGTTTAAGGAATGTAAAATGTTCTAATGTTTGTTGAGTAATTGTAAAAAAAAGCTCGCACTATTTTAATATAGATACGCTGTTTTGTCGCACAGAATGATTACTCAGATCATCGCTACATATTGCCGTGTTGAATCTATGCCTGCCCTATAATATAATGCTAGAGGTCGTAAGTTTTTCCGCACATACAACCGTTGGAATATGACATTTGTTTTACCAATTATTTCATGCGAGACGAAAGCCGAATAATTTACATTAGGAAAAATTTATTTTATAACTTGAACTTTTGGCTGCGTCTTTCTAACCGGAAAGCCAATAATCGTCTTCTGAAAAATAAAAATGTAATGTCGAAATATTGTTTGACTACGTTAAATGCTGAGTATAAACGCACGTGGCTAGTTAACTATATTTAATAATTCTTTAAAGTTCGGTTTCTATTTTTTTAAATGAGAAAATATATGCACAGCAGTGTAGCGAATTTAAATATATGGTAAAACATTCTAGAATAAAATTCGAAATATATTATTCTTATATACCTAATTATATATATTATCATATATTATAAGTCCCTAAGTGCTGAAATTAACGTGATAAAGAAAACCCATTATTTCTAGAGTTCCGTTTAAAATGTTGGGATTCGTACCTATTGTTTGACAATTATTCTGCCCTGACGATTCCCTAGCTTACAATACTCAGTTAACACTCTCGCAATCCGACAACTTGACGGAAGGTTCTTTTAATCATGGTTAGCCTATAAAATACACATAGCTCAACTAATTCAATTCTGCCTATGATCTCGTTACACGGTTTTTAGACTCCTTTGGTTAAAACATACCGGTGATGGGGGTACATCCACGAAAAAAGGCCACAAAGTTATTGTGGAAGGGGAGATTAGTAAAGAAGCAGAACTGGTGCGGGGATTAAACCCGATTTGCAGACTAGAGGAAATCAGGGAAAAGGTTTACACTGATACGAAGTAAAGGTTTCTTTTAGCACAGTTTGGTACTAGACGCCTAAAAAAGTAAATACACAACAAGACAATGACTGGTTCGCGACTTTGCTTAAATATTCTATCATTATACAAAAGATAAACACAAGAAGAGTTTCGCGTCTGTATTAAAAAAGCTGCTAAATCGCGGACTGCAGGCTGGGTTATCTTCAAAGGATACAACCGCAAGACTAAACGCTGGGTTCGAGCATCCGAGCTCTAACGCGTTTCGCGACCACTCCCAACTACACAACTGACCAGCTAGCAAACAGCTTCAAAGCTGTCACCCTTCGGCTAAATAGCGATAATCAACAATAATCAACTAAGCTATTTGGTTGGACGTTTAATGGTTTAAAAGAAATAGCCCCAAGAACCCGACAGTGGTAACAGGGTAATCATTTCGACAACATTGGTTCAAGGAGTCTATTTCAAAGCATAACTCCAAGGATGTGCTTTGCAACTATCAGACATAGACAAAAAGTCCGATTTTACAGATTTTGGCAGTTGTACTTAAAGACTATGCCAGCAAAACGCAACTGGAATATTTGTGTTTGATTTATTCCCAAAAATATATACACAACAGTTCAAGTGATGGCGTTAAACGTCAATCAATCAATCAAATAATCAATCCATCAATCAACCAATCATCGACGTTGTTTTCAACTGTACGCGGGATTCACGTGATAGTTTCGGCGCTTGTGATTGGTCCGTCTCTTCTTACGTCGTTTCCGCCGACGTCGTCGTCTTTCGCGTTCCTCCGACTCGCTCGATGACGCGGATGATGATGATGACGTAGTAGTGACGTCATCAACGCTCAAATCCGCCTCGTAGGCAGCTATTTTGTGCTGTAGAGCTTGGAAGTAGCGAATCTCTCTTAACTGAAGAAATTTTTGAATTGATTTTTGTGATTTTTGAAAACGATAAGAATAAAAGGTTAGGATCGGATAGGATATTTATCCACGTGAATGGAAAAACGCAAGGGAGTTAACACACGGGCAATCGTCAGATCACCTCGCGCCCATCGTCGGTATTTATGTTTATTTCCGTGAATGGGAAAACCAAGGGGCGCAAGCAAACGTCAGATCACCTCGCGCCCACCGTCGGTTACCGAAGTTATTGCAATGTATTGTCTAAGATTTACATTTCTTCAGTTTAGTAGAACCCATTAATCCGCTGGGTTCAGGCAATGTACGCTAATTGCCTTACCCAAGGACACAACCTATTATCGAGCTATCAGTTTCGATCCCACAACCTTTTAACCATATAGTCAACGACCTAGCCCACCATGCTATTCAGCCAAAAAATTAAGTCAATTAACTTACATGGAAATGTACGGCGCAACTCTCTCTATTAAGGAACACTAGTTTGGGCTATTCTCACATTTGGGCTTATATTCACACTTGAACATAGCATAGAAATCAAATAAAATAAAAATAAACATTAAATTTTCGCAGTTACAGCTATATTATACACTATGCATCATCAGATATACCACGAATGATATGGTAATCAGGAAACACGATTATATCTGCATAGTGGTGGTAAACACATGTTTCACACTCGTCAGTTGGTGTCTTTGCAAAACAAAGTTCTTTGCAAAAACTATTCTTCTTTAAAAGTAGTTTGTGTCAGGTCTCTATTTAGCGTAAAGCATTTGGTGTCCGTTCAAATTGCTTTTTTGTATAAACGATTTTTCACAAACATCACATGTCTAGGGTTCTTTTTCCGTGAATCATTTGATGTGTTTTCAAAGTACCTGATTGTTTAAATGATTTTTCACACACATTGCAATTAAAAGGTTTCTCATTTGTGTGAATCCTGTGGTGCCTTTTTAAATGACCTGCTTGTTTAAAAGATTTTTCACAAACATTGCATTTGTAAGGTTTCGCTCCAGTGTGAATCCTGTGGTGTGATTTCAAATAACGTGCTTCTTTAAACGATTTCTCACACACATTGCATTGGTATGGTTTCTCATCTGTGTGGTGAATCTTGTGGTGCCTTTTTAAATCACTTGCTAATATAAACAATTTTTTACAGACACTGCATTCGTATGGTTTCTCCTCAGTGTGAATTACTTTGTGTATATTCAAAGTACTTGCTTGTTTAAACGATTTTTCACAAACATCACATGTGTAGAGTTTTTCTTCAGTATGAATCCTTTGGTGTACTTTCAAATACCTTGCTTGTTTGAACGATTTTTTACACACATCACATGCGTAGGGTTTTTTCTTCAGTATGATTCTTTGGTGTCTTTTCAAATGACCTGCTTGGGTAAACTACTTTTCTCACACATTGCATATATATGGTTTTTCCCCAGTATGAATCCGTTGGTGTACTTTCAAATAAGCTGCTTGTTTGAACGATTTTTCACAAACATTGCATTTGGAAGGTTTTGCTCGAGCCTGAGGTTGTTGGTATGTTTTCAAAGAAACAGAAAAGAAATATGATTTTTTTATTTATTATATAGTTAACTATTCTTATCACTTTATCCATACTAAAAACGAAGTATATCTATTTTAATTAGAAGTGTAGTTTTTAAAATAAATAAAACCTGACACATCTTATACATTAATGTGCATATTATATATTACGGTGAATAGGATACGTCCGGGATTATACTTAATTGAAGAAACATGTCAAATAATGGGTTCTACTCAATTGAAGGAACCTTTCAATGGTTCCGGTAACCCGACGGGGGGGGGCGCATAATCTGACCAATACCGTTTGTTAACTCAATTGGTTTTCCCATTTATGGGTATAAACATGAATAGGCCTATCCTATCTAAATTATTTGTTTTTTAAAACTTTTTAGCCTTCGTTGAAATAATAAAGAAAATATAACGGTCAAATGTAACAAAGAATCACAAAAAACGGCAAAAATACACCAAATAAAAAACGTCAGCTATATAAAGGTAACCTCACGGAAATAAACATGATTCCTGTTCTAATATTAATGAATGGTGATTATTGGGTTGGGTTACAAACATTACTAAATAAACCGCAAAAGATTAATCTATCCCACAAATATGATATGTATGAACTATCTACTAATGCTATACGGTCGTGTAACAGAATAGTTACGGCGACCGATAAACACATCAAAATTATACAAATAGGTCATGGTAACGAACCCGTCAGGAATAAAACCTAGTTCGATCGGGAATGTAAAATGCTCTAATGTTATTTGAGTAATTGTAAAAAGCTCGCATTTTTTCAATAAAGATAAACTGTTTTGTCGTACAGACATTAAAAAGACTTTTTAGTACCAATAATTGCAGAGATCATGAGTTTTTCCAAAAGCGCACATACAACCATTGGAATATAACATTTGTTTCACCAATTATTTCACTCGAGTTACAAAAGCCGACTAGTTTACGTCAGAAATAAAAAAAAGGTCAGCATAAACGCATGTGGCTAGGTCACCGTGTTTAATAATAATTTAACGCTCGGTTTCTAGTTTTAAAATGAGAAAATATATGCACATTGTAGCATATTTATATATATGGTAAAACCTTATAAAATAGGATTCGAAATTCTACATTCGAAATTTATATTCTCATATACCGAATTATCCGGTATTTTAAATCCCATTGTGCCCAAAAAACGCAAGAAAAAAACATTTTTAGGGTTTCGTTTAAAATGGTGGGATTTGTGTCGATTGTTCGACAATTATTCTGCCCTGACGATTCCCTAGCTTACAATACTCAGTTAACACTCTCGCAATCCGACAACTTGACAAACGTTCTTTTATTCTTGGTTATATGCGAACACTGTAAAATACACATAGCTCAACGATTTCAATTCTGCCTCTAATCTATTTACACGGTTTTTAGACTCATTTGGTTAAACCACGTTTTGTCCGTGATGGGTATACATCAACGAAAAAGCGACAAAGTTATTGTGGAAGGGGAGATTAGTCAGGAAACAGACTGGTGCGAGGATTAAACCCGATTTGCAGACGACAGCAAATCAGGAAAATGGTTTACACCCATACGCAGTAAAGGTTTCTATTAGCACAGTTTTATTGTAGGCGCATTCAACCATGGCTTCGTTTTATGTATCGAACTTCCATTATATGGTAATCTATAATACAACGTTAATTACATTATTTAGAAAACACTGAAAACCAATTTGTATATGTAACTTGAAAACCAATAAGTTTTGCAGAAACAAACGTTGTACACGCTGCATTAGATATACCAAGAGTGATAAGGTAACCAGGAAACCCGATCGTTTCTGCATGGTGGTGTTAAACACATGGTTCACACTCCCTTGTAAGTTGGTGTCTTTGCAAAAAAATCTTCTTCTTTAAACCTATTTTATGTAGGTTTCTCTTTAGTGTGAAGCAGTTGGTGTCCTTTCAAAGCACTTACTTGGGTGTTTAAACGATTTTTGACAAACATTGCATTGGTAGGGTTTCTCATCTGTGTGAATTCTGTGGTGTCTTGTTAAAACAACTGCGTGTTGAAACGATTTTTCACACACATTGCATTGGTATGGTTTCGTTCCAGTGTGAATAATTTGGTGACTTTTCAAATTACCTGCTTGTTTTAAAGTTTTTTCACAAACACTACATTTGTAAGGTTTGCTTGGTGTGAATCATGTGGTGTTTTTTTTAAATTACTTGCACGGTTAAACGGTTTTTCACAAACATTGCATTGGTATGGTTTTTCACCTGTGTGAATCATGTGGTGTCTTTTCAAATACCTTGCTTGTTTAAACGATTTTTTACACAGAACGCATGAGTATGGTTTTTCTTCAGTATGAATCATTTGGTGCCTTTTTAAATATCTTGCTTCTATAAACGATTTTTCACAAATATTGCATTTGTAAGGTTTTTCCCCAGCATAAATCATTTGATGTGCCTTTAAATTACCTGCTTGTTTAAACGATTTTTCACACACTTTACATTGGTATGGTTTTTCATCTGTATGAATCAT
>CH002517.1:141211-161655 GCA_000149265.1 Ciona savignyi
CGTTGGTTGGGGCGGGTCGTTTTGGGGCTGATAATCAGGCTGGGGTTGGTAGCCCCCGTCTGGTCGGGTGGTTCCCCGGGTGACCACGATATGGGGCCGATCGATGACGAAACCGTGGTGAGATTTCCTCCGTTTCAGCGTGGAGTCGGTGGTGGTGGAGAATGCCGCGGGGTCGGATAACGGGATCGCCATGTTGGGGATTCCCCTGCGTTCTCTGGGGGGTGAGGGGGGGCAGGGGGTGAGATGGGTTTGTTTAATGGGGGCTGCTATTTGATGCAACATCAAATTAACTTATCAGACTAAGAAGATTAATGCTCACACTAAAGGTTTGTTCGAATCTTCTATATATTGAGTTTAAACATCTGCTAACTGCGTTGCCACACAAACGAAAGCAGTTATTTTAACAGACATCAGTATTTAGGTCAGAATATTCATGTTTTTCCCGGTGAATGGGAAATCAAGGGGGTTAACACACGTGCAATTGTCAGCTACTGTCGGGTTACCATAGCTATTGTAGTGTGCTGTATATGATTTACACATTCCTTTAATTTGATAGAACCCATTATTCCACTGGGTTCGGGCAATGTCCATTAAGTGCTTTGCCCAAGGACACAACTAGCTAGGGACCAGTTTCCATCCTTTAACCTTCGGATGAAAGGCGACGCATTAATTCACTGAGCTAATCGGTCAACAAACTTCTTATAAATATATACTGGACCCATTATACTCAGTTGTATCGTTCAGTCTTAAATAAATTTGGATCGCTTAATATTGTTCTTTTCCCTAGGTTAAGCGGACGCGTCCGCTTTATTTATTAATTTATATCCTTTTTTAATGATGTGTTTTAACAACCGTTTGTTTTGCCGTCTTTTCCCGTTCCCGTGTCGTGATTATATTTGTTTGCCATTTTTAAAAACTGGGGCAAAAAATGAATAAAACTAAACTTGTTTGTCCTTTTATTAAAAGTAAATAATGAACTTTATGTGTTAATACACAATCTTACTTTGCAACAGGCTTGTCAGCATGGATACGTCTTGGAAATGTCCGATTGGCTTGTAAGTCGGTACAAATCCTGTAATCCTTGTTGATGAGCATATTCACTCCATTAGCTGTGGTTGGACATGGTGGTTATTAGGACAAGACAAAATGCTTAAGTAAGTGGTAAGTTTTAAATCCACCACATTTTGAGTAAAGGGCAATGCACTAACCCAACAAGCTAATTGGCCAAATGGATGTTAACTATTCAACTATAGTCACTATCAATTTATATTGAACAATTTTGAGGTTTTATTTAAGCATTGGACTGTGGGCACGAGTATTATTACTCTGTTATCTGAATGATAAATGGCAACCGACCGGATACAGGAGCTATTTCAGTAAGGTTATCCTTAGAGGTGTTATCCCATGGTTAACGTCACATTGCAACATAAGTTATTGGATACGACAAAAAATTTATGTATATCCCTGTGAATGGAAAAACCAAGGGGTTTGTAGCTATTGTAATGTGTGTATGATTGAGACATTCCTTTAATTTGGTAGAACCGATCAATCCACTGGGTTCAGGCAATGTCCGTTAAGTGCATTGCCCAAGGACACAACCGACTAGCTAGAGACCAGTTTCACACCTGCAACATTTCGGCTAAAAGGAGACACACTAACCCAACAGGCTTATTTGTTTTGCAGTACTACATAATTGCGATTTTTTCAGTTATAGTGGAATTTATTAATCCACCGGGTTCAGGCAATGTTTGCAAAGTGGCTTTCTAAACTGCCTAGTTTTGATCCCACTAACTTTCAACTGATTCTCTTACGAGTTAGTGTATAAGCTAATTGGCCATGAACACTTATTTGCAATCACACAAAGATATGAATTTAAATTTACCCTTTTTCATTTTCTGATCGTCATAATCAGTTTCCAGATCCGCTACTGTGTCATACGGGGTTATATCGAAGTTAAGGGGATTCACCTAAACATACAGGAAAAAGTTGAAAGATATAGAATATTCAAGTTTTATGCATGTAAATGGAAAATACCAGTGTTACACACCCCTTTCACATTGGACTCAATTTTTTGACTTCACTAGTTTAGTTACCCCTTCTTATTTTATTTTTCACACCAATATTTTGTATACATATTTGTATCCCATATTTTTAACCCCAATATTTAACCCCATATTTTAAACCCCTATTTTAAACCCATATTTTAAACCCCATATTTTTAACTGCATACTTTAAACCCCAAATATATTGTATCCCCATATTAAACACAATAATTTAACCCCATATTTTCCACCCCATTTTAAACTCCAAATATGTTGTGCCCATATATGTTCCATTCCATATATTTAACCCCATATTTTTAACTCTATATTCTTACCCCCAATATTTTTCACTCATAATTTGCACCCTATATTAGGTAACACAATATTTAAACCCAAAATATTTAACCCCATATTTAACACCTCATATTGAGGGACCCTATACCTAGCATTCCATATTAGGGACTTACCCTTGGTTTAGTTTCCACCTCAGTGGCGTCAGTGTCCGAGGCAGAATCAAAGTCAGTGTAATCTGAGGGGTAAACCTCCACCCCTGACACCCCACCTTCCGTTGGCTTCCCCACTGTGGATGGGGGAACCGGGAACCTGGAAAGAAGAGGGGTAAAATGGGTGGATGGCTCATTTCTATTCATATATATCTGACCGGTTAGTCTTGTAGTAAATCCGTGTTTTTGTCATTATTCAATATGTACCGCGTGTTAACTTTAGTTCCATGTGACTTCCCCTTCACACGGTTGTTAAACCGCTTTAACGCGGCCGCAAGGTAAAACACTTCCTGGACTTCCTATTTCTTACATAATGCCATGCCTCTTTGTTTTAAAAACATGAATAATATCTAACAGTTTAGAACCATGGCTCCTGCAGTAAACATGCAGAGAAGCCAAGTTCAGTGTTTATTAAGTCGTGCCCGCATTTAATGACTTAATCATGAATGCGTGTTTCATTGTATCTGCATTTGGTCAACAATAAAAGAACCTTCCGTGATGGAGTCTGGATTGCGAGAGTAACTAATTAGTACAGGTAGCAACAAAACACCCAACCAAACAAACTATCAAAACGCTACAGTCTGTCGGTTAAGTGCGAAGCCTTTTATCCAAAAAGTTGCAGGTGCGAAACTGGTCGCTAACTAGTCAGTTGTGTCCTTAGTCGAACATGGTCTGAACCCAGCGGATTAATGGGTTCTAGTAAATTGAAGGAACATGTCTGTCATATACAACACACTGCAATAGTTTCGGTAACCCAACGGTGAACGTGAGGTGATCTGACAATTGCCTGTGTGTTAACCTTCTTGGTGTTTCTATTCACGAGGATAAACATGAATAATTTATCCTGACAGGATGAAAAATCCATTTTAAAGAAATATTTGGGATGATGCATTTACAGACAGATTTACTTGAAATGGCAGTATTGTATCTTTGAGAAATATAAGTTTTTTAGACTCCTTAATCCACCGGGTTTGGGCAATCGGCTAAGGAGCGTTATCACATATGCCAAAAAATAGTCGGAAATCCATAAAAACTAGATATAATGTCTGAAAAAATATCCGGTAAATCACCCGAAATCCGATTCTGCGATTGAGATCTCATCATCGCCATCTAGTGGGTCACGTGATGTTGGAAGCGGGTCCTCTGTTTTTCGTTTCCGCGAACTTTTCACAGGAAGTTCACGTACCACCCTGTAATTGTCGAGGGGTGAATGAAATATTCGTTTTTTGAACTTTTTTTGGAAAATGTTTTTGACTTCAATTTCAAACCGAAAAAAAAATTTGGATGATTTTACACAGTAATGGTCAACTCAGCTAGGCCTATTAACAGTGCTGAAAAAAGATGGTAATACGGTAGGAAATCTACGCGAAAACCATAGTCAAATGTGGACAATTATGGCGAATAGTCTGCATCGACCTAAAAAAGAATTTTAAATAAACATCTTAAAATGGCCGGAAGGGCGAAGTCATTTTTTTCCCCTAATTTGCAATGTGTCTATTCACTTACGTGTTTTAACTACTGTGGTTTTGCCATTTTATCCTGTCTCCTTAATTTGAAATAATTGTTCTATTCTACTTTATTATAAGGAATAAGCAAAAACTTAAAATAAAAAAAAATAAACTAAACTTATATAAAACTTATAATTTATAAATAAAAATTCACGGCGTTAATGTAATTTTAAAAAAACTTTTCTAATAAACAACAAGATATTCTATAGCACCTTTTACAGGTTTTGGGATAAATGCTTAAAGCACTTTAATTACTGATAAATACAAACACTCGGCAAAAGATTTGGGTTCTTGGTTAGCTGGGTTCTTAATTTTTCAGTTAAATTTAAGAATAGGATAGGATATTCATGTTGAACCCCTTAAATAGGAAAACCAATAAGGTTAACACACGGCCATTGTCAGATCACCGCCTGCCCACCATCGGGTTACCGGAGCTATTTCAGTGTGTTGTGTATGATTCACACGTTCCTTTAATTTAGTAGAACCCATTAATCCGCTAGTTTCAGGCAATGTCTGTTAAGTGCCTTGCCCAAGGACACAACCGACTAGCTAGCGATTCGTACCTGCAGCCCTTCGTCTGAAAGGTGACACACTAAACCACCAGACTAAACTAGTCGGACGAAATTTAACTAGATACAAGCACCAATGCCATGCTCAAAGAAACACTTGCAAATTTGTGATTTTGCAGAATGGATAGATCTAGTTTTAAACATAAAATGCCTTTAGTACAACAAATTTAAATGTAGAATGCATTTAGTACAACAAATTTAAATATATAAAAAGCATTTAGTACAACAAATTTACTCACATAAAGTCAGGAATGTCCCGTATCACTTTCACCTGATGAAAATATATTTGATGTAAAATTTTTGATTTAAACGGTTGTATATACGAAGGTATCGTGAGACACCTTGTGTACAGTCAAGTTTTTAAAGCTATTACATTATTAGTTAAGTAAGTTTAATCATTTTTTGCCCCAGTTTTTAAAAATGATAAACGAATATAATCACGACACAGGAACAGGAAAAGACGCAAAACGAACAGTGGTTAAAACATGTCATTAAAAAAAAGGATATAAATTAATAAGTATAGCGGACGCGGCCGCCAAACCTAGGCGAAAGAACAATATTTAGCAATCAAAATTTAATTAAGAACAAACGATTAATTTAGTGTGGATGGTTAAACTATAACCAAGAAAGCACTGATGCTCTAAGTGATTAAAATAAACCAGCTGGTGCCTTAAAAAAACAAAACTCACTGGAGCAGGTTCTGTTGCAATCTTCGCAAACGAATCTGGGTAGGAAGATTTTAGTTTCTTCTTGGAGGACGTATTCCTCTGGTATGACGGGAACAGTGTTTCCACTGGATCGATTGTATCAGCATGGGGACGAATGTCCAAACTAAAATCGGTCAACACTTTGTTGAAAAGCTAGTTGGTTGATTTGTGTACAGGTCATAAAATTTTGAAAGAGCTTTTTTTTGCTTTAGTTTAGTGTATTTTTTCTCTTTTTAACAGTAATGAAGAACGTTATTGCCTTTACGTTATTGCCTTGTTTTGTTGGTTACTTTATTGCCTGGTTTTCTGTATTTTTGGCTGTACCTTTGTGCTTTGAGCGAGTAGTTATGTACAGGTATAGTTATGTGAGTTGTACAGTTGTGTAGTTGCATTGTGGCGGTCCAGCATATAGACCAGTGGTTCCCAACCTTTTTGTCTTGGTGACCCTCTTAAAAATGTTCGAAGATTCCGTGACCCACACTTATATTCTATCCTAATTGCAAAATTAGAAAGTAAGCACAAAAATGTTTTACTTGCATTTATTAACAAATCAGTGCGATCGTTGACCTTGTAGGCCTGCAGCTAAACGTATATGATGCTCTCCTTAACTATCTTTACCAATTCCAAGTCTTGACTGATTTCTGTTGTATAATATACTAAGCTACTTCCCTAATAGAGTTCCAATTTGCAGCTATTGCACGTTTACAGTCAAGTGGTCATATAGTTTATGACATCACAGTGGACGATATGACATCACAGTGGACGCATACTGACGCAATAATATTGTGCTACAAAGCAATACGAATGAAATGTCTCAATGAAAAATTATGCACAAGATAGCACATACAGTACTACTAGCGTACCGGTGCACCCACTCCTGTTGACATTTACCCTTGTTCTTACATTAGCAACAGCTTCGCGACCCCCTTTAACATGCTTTGCGACCCCTTTGGGGGTCGCGACCCCCAGGTTGGGAACCACTGATATAGACTGAGCAACATTAAAATAAATTGGGCTGAAGCACTACAATAATAACAAAAAACATGAATATCCCATAGAAAAAAGCACTCAACCTGTTGGCTTCTCGAATCAATTTATTCAAGTCATCATCTTCTTGTACGCTGTCATAGAGATCTGATGCATATGGATCAATATCAGCTGACTGTGGTTGAAGGCTTATCATCGATTGCCGTTTGTAGCTATTTTTCGGGGTTCTGGGTGGATAGGATTACTGTGGGATTTTTTATTTATACCCAGTGGTTTTTAATGAGTCGTCCAAATTGAAAGTTATGTCTGATTATCCACACACTGTAATAGCTCCAGCAACTCGACTGTGGGCATAAGGTGTATTACTGTGCACCTGAGCAAGCCACTTTACATTGCTCCAACCCAGTGGTATTTAATGAGTCGTCCAAATTAAAAGTTATGATGGATTATCTACACACTGTAATAGCTCTAGCAACTCGACTATGGGCATAAATTGTATTACTGTGCACCTGAGCAAGCCACTTTACATTGCCCCAACCCAGTGGTATCTAATGATTAGTCCAAATTAAAAGTCATGTCTGATTCCCCACACACTGTAATACTTCGACTGTGGGCATGAGGTGTATTACACTTAGATACCTCTGAAAAAATGAGACTTTGATATTATGCGATTAAAATTACTTACGGTTTTTTTTCTTTTTTCCCAGATTTGGATTTCTTTTTGTCGCCCTATTTTATGATAAAATGTTGTTTATTTTGAAGAAAATCAGTTTTCAAATATTTCAAACAAGTTTGAAAAACCGATTGTTATTTCTATATATTTAATTTAATTTTGACAATTATTATCTGTGTGGATTATTTTCAATCTGGTGATATTTAAGATAGGATATTTATGTTTATCCCTGTAAATGGTGAAACCAAGGGGGTTAACACACAGGCAATCGCCAGATCACTTTGCGCCCACCGTCGGGTTATCCTTTACCCTGGGGCTGAAGGGCGATGCACTTAACGACCAGACTAATATGTTCGACAAACATCACAGCTGTATTGTTTGTTATCCAAATCATAACTACAACAGTTTTGTTGTTTAACGATTACATACAACACACTGAAATAGCTCCGGTAACCGGCGAAGGGCATAAGATAATTTAATGATTGCCATGTGATAACCTGCCTTGCATTTTCCTATTCATAGAAATAAAACATGAATATCCTAAACTACTATGCAATCAAAATAGTTTGAAATGTATTTTCCCAGCATACATTACTCTGTATTGTTTCTTATTCATATCTTAAATCTTTCTGTGGTTAGTGTTGAGACACAGCGCTGGTAACCCAACAATGGATGCGAGGTAATCTGACGATTGCCTGTGTGCTAACATCCTTTGGTTTTCCCGTTCACATGGATAAGCATGAATATCCTATCCTAACCTCCTGTTTTAAAATTTACAAATATTTTACCGAATTTGTGAAGTCGATGATGCGATCCGGCGGGGGGTGGTGTCCCTTGTGGCGATGCTTCTGTGGTATCGGCGGTCCTGTGACATCTTCATCTGACCACATGCCGCGGCCCAAACTTGCAGTCTAGAAATTATTACATTTTTTATCCGAGCCAAGTTTAGAACCCATGGTGGACTCATCACTAGGACCGTTTTTTTATGTGAGTCGTTAAGTATCGGTCGCCTTAACTGGTCGCATAATTATCTTTTGCCACAACGAGGAAATAATGCTACAGCCCCAATGTTGTAATAAAGCTACCAACTCTAATTCACATGTATCTTCAATTTAGTAGAACACATTAATCCAGTAGATTCAGACAATTAAATGCCTTGCACAAGGACACAATCGACTAGCTAGAGACCAGTTTCAAGCCTTCAATTTCTTGATTAAAAGGTGTCGCTTTTACCCACCAGACTAATCAGTCAGACTGTAAGCGACTGTACACTAAGGTGTCTTATGATACCTGTGAATATGGCTTGGCTTTCCACCCACAAGGATATAAATGAACACTGTAATAGCTCCACCAACTCTTAGTCTAACAAAGATACTGCTTCAACCAAGTAGACTTGACCGCTATAGCCCGGATCCATGATAGCTCTAGGACGCTAAGAGTTTAAGACCTTAATTCCTGGTCACGGAGCAACCGTAGACTCGCTTATACTAATGTAATGTAAACTCGATGAGTTCAACTTCTCCAACACTGTGATCCAACCAACCTTATCCTTTACATGGAAGATCGCGGGAGACTTCTCTTTGTTGGGGATGCTGTTGGACTTGCTCCGGAGCTTGGGAGGAAGTTTTGGAGGAGGATGAGAGAAGTCCTCCGCTCTTCTTGCTCTCAGGGAGTCATCTTGCATGGGAGGCTCCTCAGGTGGTTGGATGGGGGATGCTAAGGATGTTAGGGATGTTATCTTGTTCGTGCATCTTATGATCACAGTCGAGTTGCTGGAGCTATTACAGTGTGTGGATAATCAGACATGACTTTCAACTTGGACTACACATTAGATACCACTGGGTTGGAAAATTCCACTGCATTTATCAAGAAAACAACTGTGCAATTTTGAACCTGCAACCCTTTGTATGAAAGACAGCGCACTAACCCACCAAGCTAGGATAGGATATTCAAGTTTATCCCCATGAATGGGAAAACCAAGGGGGTTAACACACGGGCAATCGTCACATCACCCAGCGCCCACCGTAGGGTTACCGGAGCTATTGCAGTGTGTTGTGTATGATACATACATTCCTTTAATTTGGTACAATGCATAAATTTGCTGGGTTTAGGCAATGTCCGTTTAAGCGTCTTGCCCTTTAGAGTAAAAGGCATCGCACTAAACCACCAGACTAACCGGTCGGACAAAATAGGTCGTCCCTAGTTTTACTGAGTTCAAAATCAGCCATGTAAACTTACGTGGTTTTCTAAGTTCTTCTCGTTCCTTTAGCGCTTTTTTCAAGTCGTTTGCTAAATCGTCTGGCTTTTGGATATTTTGCTGACGCACAATAAGAGGCCCAACATCCACGTCATCTTCCGATGACTCGGAACTTTCATCCGATGATTCATGAATTTCTGGTGAATCGGGAATTTGCACATCACCAACATTTAAGGCTTGCTCTGGTTCTTTCGGGGCCTCTGGTTCTTTTGGAGCCTCTGGTTCTTTCGGAGCCTCTGGTTCTTTGGAAGCCTCTGGTTTTTTCGGGGCCTCTGGTTCTTTTGGGGCTTCTGGTTCTTTCGGAGCTTCTGGTTCTTTTGGAGCCTCTGGTTCTTTTGAAACCTCTGGTTCTTTTGGACTTTCTGGTTCTTTGGGGGCTTTCGGTTCTTTTGAGGCTTCTGGTTCTTTTGGAGCCTCTGGTTCATTTGGAGCCTCTGGTTCTTTTGGGATCTCTGGTTCTTGTGGGATCTCTGGTGCTGTTAGTCGCTTTGGTTCTTTTGGCGGAGTTGGTTGATCCATAGTTTCTGGTGTTTTAGGATTTTGAATTTTATTTAGTGGCTCTGGTTCTTCTGGTTTCCCAGGAGCTTTTGGTTCTTGTGGTTGCTCAGGAGCTTTTGGTTCTTGTGGCTGCTCCGGTGCCTCTAATTCTTTTGGATGGTTTGGTGCTTCTGGTTGCTTAAGAGCCTCTAGGTCTGCTGGTTGCTCTGGTTTTTCTGGTGCCTCTGGTTGTTTAGGGCCTTCTGGTTGTTTAGGGCCTTCTAGTTTCTCTTGTGCCTCTGGTACCTCTGGTTCTTTTGGTTGTTTTGGTTCTTTTGATTGCTCTGGTTTTTCTGGTTGCTCTGGTGCCTTTGGTTCGTCTGGTTGCTCTGGTGCCTCCGGTTGCTCTGGTGCCTCTGGTTGCTCATGGGTTTCTGGTTCTTTTTGTTGCTCTGGTTTTGCTGGTTGCTCTGGTGCTTCTGGTTCGTCTGGTTGTTTAGGGGCTTCTGGTTCCTCTGGTTTGTCTGGTTGATTAGGGGCTTCGGGTTCCTGTGGTTGCTCTGGTTTCTCTGGTGCCTCTGGTTCGACTGGTTGCTCAGGGGCTTCTGGTACCTCTGGTTTTTCTGGTTGCTCAGGAGATTCTGGTTCCTCTGGTTTGTCTGGTTGCTCAGGGGATTCTGGTTGCTCTGGTTTCTCTGGTTGCTTAGGGGTTTCTGGGTTTTTTGGTTGCTCTGGTTTCTTTGGTTGCTTTGGTTGCTTAGGGGTTTCTGGTTCTTTTGGTTGCTCAGGAGCTTCTGGTTCCTCTGGTTTGTCAGGTTGCTCAGGTGCTTCTGGTTGCTCAGGGGCTTCTGGTTGCTCTGGTACCTCTGGTTGCTCAGGGGCTTCTGGTTCTTCTGGTTGCTCTGGTTCGTTTGGTTGCTCAGGGGCTTCTGGTGCCTCTGGTTCTTCTGGTTGCTCAGGGACCTCTGGTTCGTCTGGTTGCTCAGGGGCTTCTGGTTCCTCTGGTTTGTCTGGTTGCTCAGGAGCTTTTGGTTCCTCTGGTTGCTCAGGGGATTCTGGTTCCTCTGGTTTGTCTGGTGCCTCTGGTTGCTCAGGGGCTTCTGGTTCCTCTGGTTTGTCTGGTTGCTCAGGGGCTTCTGGTTCCTCTGGTTTGTCTGGTTGCTCAGGAGCTTCTGGTTGCTCTGGTTCCTCTGGTTCGTCTGGTTGCTCAGGGGCTTCTGGTTCCTCTGGTTTGTCAGGTTGCTCAGGGGCTTCTGGTTGCTCTGGTTGCTCTGGTTCTTCTGGTTGCTCTGGTGCCTCTGGTTCTTCTGGTTGCTCTGGTTCGTTTGGTTGCTCAGGGGCCTCTGGTTGCTCTGGTGCCTCTGGTTCGTTTGATTGCTCTGGTGCCTCTGGTTTGTCTGGTTGCTCAGGGTCTTCTGGTTCCTCTGGTTTGTCTGGTTGCTCAGGGGATTCTGGCTCCTCTGGTTGCTCAGGGGATTCTGGTTCCTCTGGTTTGTCTGGTGCCTCTGGTTGCTCAGGGGCTTCTGATTGCTCTGGTTCGTTTGGTTGCTCTGGTGCCTCTGGTTCGTTTGGTTGCTCTGGTGCCTCTGGTTCGTTTGGTTGCTCTGGTGCCTCTGGTTTGTCTGGTTGCTCAGGGGCTTCTGGTGCCTCTGGTTCGTCTGGTTGCTCCGGGGATTCTGGTTCCTCTGGTTTGTCTGGTTGCTCAGGGGCTTCTGGTTCCTCTGGTTTGTCTGGTTGCTCAGGGGCTTCTGGTTCCTCTGGTTGCTCAGGGGATTCTGGTTCCTCTGGTTTGTCTGGTGCCTCTGGTTGCTCAGGGGCTTCTGGTTCTTTTGGTTGCTCAGGAGCTTCTGGTTCTTTTGGTTGCTCTGGTTCGTCTGGTTGCTCAGGAGATTCTGGTTCCTCTGGTTGCTCTGGTGCCTCTGGTTCGTCTGGTTTCTCAGGAGCTTCTGATTCCTTTGGTTCCTCTGGTTCCTCTGGTTCGTCTGGTTGCTCAGGGGCTTCTGGTTTCTCTGGTTGCTCTGGTTCCTCCGGTGCCTCTGGTTCGTCTGGTGCCTCTGGTTCGTCTGGTTGCTCAGGGGCTTCTGGTTTCTCTGGTTGCTCTGGTTCCTCTGGTTCTTCTGGTGCCTCTGGTTCGTCTGGTTGCTCAGGGGCTTTTGGTTCCTCTGGTTGCTCTGGTTCCTCTGGTTCTTCTGGTTGCTCTGGTTGCTCTGGTTCCTCTGGTTGCTCAGGTTCCTCTGGTTGCTCTGGTTCCTCTGGTTGCTCTGGTTCCTCTGGTTGCTCTGGTTGCTCTGGTGCCTCTGGTTCGTCTGGTTGCTCTGGTTGCTCTGGTGCCTCTGGTTGCTCAGGTTCCTCTGGTTGCTCTGGTTCCTCTGGTTGCTCTGGTTCCTCTGGTTGCTCTGGTACCTCTGGTTGCTCTGGTTCGTCTGGTTGCTCAGGGGCTTCTGGTTTAGCTGGTTTGTTCCCTTCCGCTAAGTCCAAACCTAGGTTAGCATCTTTCATGTTAACAAACTTACCACATATCTGTGAATTACATGTTTGAAAATGTTTAGCAAACTCAGGTTTATAGTTTTAACACACGGTGTATACCGCATTCAAAAACAAGGTGTAGAAAATTAGAAAATATTTTTTTAATTGTTGTATTATACACTTTGATCTTTAAAACTGCGTTTGAACTGTGTTTATAAGTGCCTCTATTTTTTGTCGTTTCATAATGCTTTCTATTAGGTCAAACAACCGTCAACTTCCATAAAATTGGTTTACGCCATTGTGGTATTTTGCCGCTGAAAATTTATCACGTGACAAAAAGAGTGTTATTTTACGACACTTGTTTTTTCCTATGTAGCAAGACTTTAACTCGTGTAAGGTCGTGTGGCCAAATGGTTAACGCGACCGATACATATGCCGACTCCTATACCAAAAAAACGGTCCTAGTAACAAAAAAACTGTAACTCGTTTTTTTTTACCGGGCTTAGGTTCGAATCCATAATAGTTCGTTGCCAAGACCGTTTTTTATACAAGTCGGTATATTTATCGATCACGTTAAACATTCGACTACACGACCGTGTATCTCGTCTTTGACGGGACCTAGTTTATTTCTTAAAATGTCTCCAATAGGTTTGGAATTGCCTTAACAGTATTTTTTTGTAAAATCACCCAACGCTTATAAAATGATAAACGAATACTTAATTATTTGTAGTTATAAAATGACTGATAATTATAAATAAGTATTTATTTTTTCAATGTATGTAGATATACTTCGCTACAATAAAACTGGCGGTTTGGAATGTATTGACCTATTGTTTAACAAATATTTTAAACAATCTTATGTTCTCTTGGTTAGTGCGACAGATTCATATACAGTCCTACCGGTTAGTCTGATGGTTTGGTGCGACGCCTTTCAACCGAAATGTTGTTGTATATTCGAAACTGGTCGCTAGCGAGTCGGTGATGTCCTTGGGCAAGGCACCCGCCCTAACCTACATATATTTCTATAAAAAAAAAGATTTGAAACTCGTCTTGGTAAAAAAATTAATGTCGTTAATTATTATCGCAATGACGTATTTCTTAAATATTTTTAGTAATGTAGGTTCTATCGATTCTTACTTAAATTATTGTCGTTTTATTAATATTGCGGCGTCCCTATTACCCGACGCTATTGCAGTAGGTTGTAAATGCTCAATACGTTTTCAGTTTTTGTTTAACCCAATAATCCACAGGCGAAAGCTAAATGCTTAGCTCAAAAGTCCTCAAGTTAGTCCGATTTTATTATGTACACGTTTACTTATACAATAGGCGTACGCATAATTGCATGTTAAATAATGCTTCTAGCTGCTTTACAATAGTTTGTTTAATAATTTTTTACCGAAGAAATTGCTATAAGATGTGCATTATTATTTATGAAAATCGTTAATGCTGTAAAGCCAAAACAAAAACTAATGTTTGTTTATAATGAACTTGTATATTTTACCTGAAAAGGTAAAAGTATTAGCTTTATTAAAAATTATTAAGCTTTATTAGTACCAATACAAGGCTAGATTTAAAGCACACGTTACTGCAAGGGTTAAATTAAACGGACTAACGAACCCGTACTGCGATTTAAACAATTATACGTAACTGAATTCAAACAACCGAACGTAAATTAATAGTAAATCGAATTTACCATTTTTAAATGTAAAATCCGAACCGAGCTTAAGCCGGATAATTTGAATAAAAGTAAACCCAAAAATAAGCTGAATCTGTATAGTTAGTGATACTGCCCATTGATATAAATATAACGTATATAAGCCGTGAAAAACTAGATAAATCTAACAAGATGTAACTGATAAAACTGTCTCATTTGACACCACAAAACTAAAAAAAACAGTCTCGTATAACCTTACTAAATCTAAGTAGTACCATTACCCTTAATTTATAGCAACACACAATTTAAAACAGTTTAATTTCACATTACAAAACTGTTTGCAACAATATACCCATTTTACTTTAAAAAACTGTTCAAATAACTACCAAAGAATTCCTATTCTGTTGTCAAATCTGTTAATTTTTGCTCATGCCTTCAACTACTGACATATTACGACGAAAACACGTAGATAGGAGCCTAAGGGCATATTTCTTGTCTGACGACTCGTTGTTGCGTCATAAATGCCGCCGCCCGGTCAAGATAAAACAATTACAACTTTTGCTGGGAGCAACCACGTAGTAGGTGCGTTGTAATTGGTCTGTTCAATCAAATCCTAAATGTTATGAAATCTGCATTGGATAGGATACTAACACGTATTCGGGGGTAGGAAAGCAAGAATGATTTATAACACCCCACGGTGGGCACAAGGTGATCTGACGATTGCCAGTGTGTTTCACCCTTGCGTTTTACCATTCACGGGGTAAACATAAATATCCTGTCCTATCCTGACACTCGCAATCGCTAGATTACTGTTGTTCCTATTCTGGTTACTGGAGCTATTCCATTGAGTTAAATGTTATGGAGACATTGCTATAGGTGTTTACAACCCATTAAAAACTTGGGTTCAAACAGCGACTACTAAATGCCCTCCCTAAGGACACAACTGAAGCTCTCCGCGGGTTACGAGTTTATTATCTTCCGGCTTATGCTCCGATACGCTAGTAATGACCTAACGACCTAGTAGGCCTATACGTACCAGTCATAAAAAAAAATAAGACAAGCATTGGGCTACGACTCTATATGCCCAATTTTTGACTAAAATAGTTTTGTTTTTAAATTATAATGTGAGATGAAAATTCGAAATATTACAATCAAAATATGCGATTTTTAAAGTTGCTTGTATGCCGTTTTCTTTATTTCGTAGCACAATTCATGAAGTTATAGTCTCATCAAAAACAAACATAAAGCGAAAGTAATAATTTTCATCGTGACGTATGAGAAAGTACCCATTCGCTTTTCATTTATATGTTTAGTTTAGTTTATTCATTTTTTGCCCTAGTATTTAAAAATGGCAAGCGAATTTAATAACGACATGGGAACCAAAACAAACAGTCGTTAAAACACGTCATCGAAAAAAACAGAATATAATTTAATAAACATAGCGGACGCGGCCGCCAAACCTAGGCGAAAGAACAATAATGTACAAACAAAATTTAATTAAAACCAAACAATATGAAGCCCTGAAGAAGAGTGTGCGGTAAAGCGCGACCAGTACAGTGGGGGAGCCGGCTTTAGGAGAAGGTGTGGCCCGAAAGCGTGAACCAGAGTGGAAAAAGAAAAAACCCCTAAAATGAAATTCCACTAATGTCAGATGACACTATTAGTTTCAAGCACACTTACCGGGGCATATTTACATTAAATATTGTCCTTAAATATATGCTGTGCGTGACGTAAATAAAGAAGAAATTGTACGATGAATTACTTGATTTATTAGTTCTGTATTTATACTAGGCTATATGCAAGCCAGTCGCCGTAACTGTTCAGTTACTTAAACGGTATGATCAGTGATCTATTTTTTTTATCTAACCAAGTTTCGAACCAATGATGGGCTCGTCACTCAGACCGTTTTTGTTTGGGTCTGTATATGTATCGGTCGCGTTAACCGTTTGGCCACACGACCTTACATTATCTTCATTTTAGGGTAATCTTTTCTTTCCGTTCTTTTCAGTTTATGAGTCGGAATAAATAAAGAATAGGGACCGCCAGTGGAACGCCATAGATGTCCAATTGTTACCATGTACCTCTGGTAAAAGTGCCTCACGTCTGATCCAGCGCTGTATCACGTGTATTCCATATGTTGCCGTGTAACTTTTACCGGGTCTGTTATTACAGCTTATTTTTAATGAATAAAGACGTTCTCTTAACCAAACTTATCATATAAATGTTTAAAAATTCATATTTGAAATGAATTTAAAAACAATTTTCCAATTATTTGCATTTATAGCGTCAAATTACCGAGTACAGTTTAGTTTTTGAGGACCGAAATATTTTTTATGTCAACATGATTAGAAGAAATCCGGCCAGAAGTTAATCGCGCATGGACCGTGTGATATCGAAGGGTTGGATTTTACTTAAAGATTTTCGAGAATTATTTTAGTTTGTTTATTATTTTTTTTTTTTTAAACTTAATCAATGTCAAGCGATAGTCTCGCGAACGGAAACGAATGTTAGATTAAACAAGTTCGGAATTAGATGAGCACAAGTCTTCTAAGAGTTAATTTCTGCATTTTTTAGCGATAAAAGGCCCTTACCCAACAACTTAGTGAAATGTCACGACTGGTATAAATTTACAAATAAAAATATCTTTGTTTTCGGGGCTGCCTTTAAATACTACAGGACCGCTTGGATCACTTAGATTGCTATGGAAAGTAATTCTAACCCTGTCCCAAACACTAATCTCAACCCCAGAACTAACTTTAACCCCAACCCTAACATTAATATCATGGCTTTTGTGATTACGAAATATAGTAAGCGATCCATGCAATCCCGTAGTATTTAGAGGTACCGTGTTTTCGGTGGGAACTAAAACAGACTGAAATAGAAAAATTGTTCGTTTTTATGAAAAGTATAAGGGTGTTAGATTCGTTGTACAATATGATAAGTGTGGCATTGGCTTGCGCACCTTTTATTACATAAAATGTAGCTAAACGGAAGTCATGTAGCTCTGATACCGTCTTTTTTCAGTGTATGCTTCATATTAGAAACAAACAGTCGTCTGGTTACCTTATATGGGGCAACACTAAAAGAAGAGACACTTTACACTAAAATAAAGATTAGGGGGATAGGTTTCATATTAGGGCTGGGGTTTAAGTTGATGTTAATGCTAACATGGGCAACGCTAAAGGGAGGGAAAGCGGGAATGAGGGAAACTGATCACCAAAACTATGTAAATTAATTTCACCCTTTTCTAAACACTAATCTCAACCCCAAAACTAAGCCAGTACCTCTAAATACTACAGGACCGATCGGAGCGCTTAGATCGCTTGGAGCGCTTCGCTTACTATACTTCGTTATTACAAAAGCCATGATAATAATGTTAGGGTTGGGATTAAAGTTAGTTCTGGGGTTGAGATTAGTGTTTGACACTGTTTGGGACAGGGTTAAAATTACTTTCCATTGCAATCTAAGTGATCCAAGCGGTCCTGTAGTATTTAGAGGCACCCTCCATAACCCTAACTCCAACCCCATGTTTAAAACTTACTCTAATGTCCTAATAATTATTTTAGTGCGCAATTTCCCTCCTTCCCGCTTTCCCTCTTGTAGTTTTCCCCTGCTAACATTCAAATTAGTGTGTGGGCCAAGTTAGAATTAGTTTCCATAGTTTTGCTGAGCAGTTTCCTTCCTTAATGCTTCCCTTCCCTTTAGAGCAAAAGTGCAGGGACAGCTAACTTGATATCTTCCTATGTCTTTCGCTGTTTCTTCCCTGTAATATCACTTTTTTTATAAATATATTTATTTTCGTTGGAGTAATAAGCATATTACTTACAAAATTTTCTTTCAGTATTATCCCATATAACCAGATAAATTCGGAGTAATGTTCTAAATCCGGATAAAAATAGATAAACATTCTCATGCACCAATATGCAAAAATATTTTGTTTCATTGCAGCATCAAGCACTGTAGATTCGGATTAAAAAATGGCTGATTCTGGTTCTGATTCTGAGGCTGAACCCACTGTAGCAGACGATGTTGTTGTCACTAAATACAAAATGGCTGGAACTATGGCCAATAGTAAGTAGTGTGTAATTGTCAACTGTTTATTTATGGTGTTTTTGCATTTGTATTTGGAAAAAACTAAGAAGGAAACTGCACACAAAAATTATAATGACTTTGGGGTTAATTTTAAGACTGAGGTTAAAGTTCGCTTGAATGCTGGGGTTAATATTAGTGTTGAATGGCTTTTATTTATACTGTTGTTCATTAGGATATGACACTAACAGTTTTATCGGTGCATTTTTAAGTTACTGGTAACAGATGACAATTGCAGAATCATGATTTGATTCGAAAAATGATTCAGAATTATTTATCACTTCTTTCTTCCGACAAATGATTCGGAAAAAATATCTTATTTCTTTAAACTTACATGCAGTATGTACAAGTATATGCTATATTAAATTATAAGTAGTAAAAAACGTTTTTGTGCTTTTTAAGTATATTTCAGAGCGGTTCGTAAATCTAACTTGAGGAACCAAAAATTAAATTAAAGAGACGTCTAAACCAGTGGTTCTCAAACTTTTTACAGTTGGGACCCACTATTAGTTGCCACAATTTATGGCGACCCACTTAACTTTATATATAGTTGTTGTTGGTTTCTAGGTTACGCTATCGTTGCAAAGGAACAAACCTCTGGAATTATGTGTCCCAGGCAAATATTTTACGCTCACGCGGACACGGTGAAATAAACGAAAAAATTTGCTTATACTTTGGTAATTTTCCCTTAATTTTTGTACCCAAGATTCCTTTCGCGACCCATAGTTTGAGAAACGCTGGTCTAAACCTTAAAGACCCCTAGATTTACCCATGGTAAAAATGCCCCTGACTTTTTCTGATGCCCTTTTCTGCTCATCAAAGCAACTCCATTGCACAGATTGCACTGAATTTGACAATATTAAAATGTTTAAACAAACATTTAACTTAACTTGGCGCTGTAACACAAGTAATTTAGTAACTGACAAAATAAACATAAGGCCGTAGAAAATACAAGCAAACTGTAAAGTACAGAACTGAATTTAAAGCCGCTATAATAAAACAGTCAACAAAAAGTTGGCGCGCAAAATTAATTAAGTGATGCCAACAAAAATACTTAAAATACAAAAAAATAAATGAAAGAGACATCTAAACCCTAAAGACCCCCTAGATTTACCGATGGTAAAAATGCACTTCTTCCTATACCCTTTTTGCTGTTTAACGGCCACTCCATTACCCAGATGTGATGAAGAAATTGATTGCGGGATGTGTAGATGGTGCTTCCGTGCTCCAATTATGCAAATTAGGCGACGAATTGGTCTTAAAGGAGACCGCCACTGTTTTCAAGAAAGAGAAAGAAATGAAGAAAGGTAGGACAACTCGAAGTTTTATTTGGAATTAATTTGTTGTTCCTTCTAAATTCAACTAAAGTTTAAGATGTGTGAAATATTAGAGGATATTCATCTTTATCCCTGAGAATAGAAAACTCAATGAGAGTTATCACATTATAGCAAATATTAGATCCCCTTACGTCCACCGTCGGGTTACCCGAGTTATTAATGTGTATGATTCATACTTTACAGTTTTCAATGTGGCTAAATGTCACAATGACGCAAGCGACTAGTTAGACGCTGGTTTCAACCCAACATCCTTTTCAATCTAGACCAATATCCCAACCAAGCTAACTGGTCAAATAAAAATCCAATTTCAAATAGTCTAAGCAAAAAAACGAAGCCAGAATTGCAGTTAACATCTTGAAAAGTGTTGGTTTCATTAAAAATATAATCAACTGTTAAAAATCTGACTATGTATTTTTGCTTGTGTTAACTCACAACTGCATGCAGTATGATTAATATTATCAAACATGTCATATTGCATACTTGCAATAGTCGTATACATGGCCTGAGGCTGATTGTATTGGGTTTGTGGATTAAGATTTAAACCAAAGTAATGTAAGCTACTTGACGGTGGGCGAGGTAATTGGATGATTGCCCGTATGATAACTCGAACATTCACCCATTTATGGAATAAAAGAAACACCTTTACTAGACTAGACGCATAGATAATTTATTTATACCACATTACATTGTCCCAGTGGCGGCGTTAGTGTAATGGCCACCTCTTTAAATCACTCAGTCACTTATGTATATTAAATGACATAGATGTTAAAAGTACATAAAAGTTAAATAAGATTTCAAAACAATGCCGCCTTTGCATTGTCCCATCCCAACCATTTTACCCAATACCAACCCAACCCACAATATTTCTACTTCACAGGAATTGGCTTCCCGACTTGCATATCCGTAAACAACTGCGTTTGTCATAATTCCCCACTGGAATCTGAGAAAGAACAGACATTGCATAACAACGACCTTGTTAAAATGTAAGTCCTCGACACATTCTTTACAATGTCAACATTCAACTTTCTATTATTAGTTGTGTTTGTTTTATTTTTTGCTTCTTAAAGTATTGCATATTACCTCTTTCACCATATTAGATAAGCAAAGCTGTTGTTAAGTGAAATTAAAAATGAAAAAAGTGCTGTATTTATGTCCAAACAGAAATAGTTTTATTA
>CH002517.1:163697-215905 GCA_000149265.1 Ciona savignyi
CCCAACCCCAATCACCATCTCCCAGCCACCCCCATCATCCCCCCTAAACCCCATCATTCCCCCGTAAACCCCCACCCCCCCCCTAAATCACTAACCCCCACCTCCCCCCCCCAGCGGTATTCAGCGAGATCGAACACAAGTTCAACACGATGTGTTTCACACTTCGATCACTTGAGGACGAAAAGAAATCCAAGATGGGAATTGTGGAATGTTGCAAGCATGGCCTCTGCACCATGTTTCCTGTTATGTGGGAAAAGGAAGGTGGGAAACTGGATAAATATTTAGGGTTTTTTTAACCCCTTTATTGTTTTCAAAAAATATAGCAAAATTTATGTTTATTTTTGATGTTTCAAAAGATATATCATATAACTTTTTAACGAGGCCAAACTTTAGCAGTTTCGACCAGAAAATTTGGAGATTTTTCATTTTGAATGATCACATGTCAAAAAGTACAAATTTGTACTTCTTCTAAACGGAAAAAATTTAAAATTTGATTTTTTGATTTAAAAAAAAAATACAATTTTTTTAACAACAAACCCTGAGGAAATCAATGGGTTCGGACGATAAAAAAAGCAAATAAATAAACCTTGAGATTTACCTCCTTTACAAGGTGAATTAGTGGCGCAGTTCAAGTTCACGGTGCTCCTCATGCCCAACATGCCGATGAGAATCACCGATTCCTTCTACGATCCGGACTGCTACAAGAGCTCGTTTAAAATAGAAGATGCGGAAATTTTGGTAGGATAATCCTTTTTTTCTTGTAATTCCCTTTTTAGGTAACTTTTTATTTTAACTCTCTTTTTAGATGTCTTTTTTATTTAATTTTTTTAGTTCTTTTTTTCAAAACTTCTGTTTTAAATGATTTATTTATTATTTCAAGGAGTTTATTTTTTGTTGTTATTTTCCAAATTTTTGCTTTTCTAATCCCTTTTACATGCTTTTTTCTTTAAATCTTGATAATTTCTCTTTTTTTAGGAGTTTCTTTATTCTTATAAATTTATAGTAAGACACCTTTTTTCTTTTGTTTCTCTCTTTTAGGCCCCTTTTTTCTCATAATGCTCTCATTTGCCCAAACCCCATTTTTGCAGAATTTATTGAACACCTCAACCAGCAAGAGAGCTGCCAAGAAAAAGAAGAAAAAAGCAGCGACAAAAGCAGCCGTGGACGCTGCCGACGTTCCAGCTGAGGGCTAATCTGGTCAACACTAGAGCGATAATAATTTGAAAACACTAAACTTTAGTGGCAGTTACAAAGTGGTTTTTGTCCAAAACAATTTTTTTTAGGAAGCAGTTTTGAATTTTTCCAAAGTTTGTAAATGTTAACAGTTGTGCCTCTCATATGCAAAACACAAAAAAATGGAGTAAAAAAAGGAATATTTTGCCCAAAAAGTTCAAAAGCAATTATTTTTGTGTCAGTAATTTTCTCTTGGTTCAGATTCGGCATGTGTGGACAATTCCAGGAATTTTGTTTGTGGGTTTAAGAAAATGGTGAATACAAGTTTTCTACAGGAATCCGTTTGTTAATTTATCTTTAATTTTGTAAGAGGGCAGAGGTTGTTTTCGGCACTAACATGATCAGAACACACCTCATCCCGTCCTGTTTATGTAGAAAAAAAATTTCGGACTTCTGTTCCTTATATAATGGTAGATGTACAGATTAGTGAATTCCGACATTTTTATCGAAGCAACGTTAAAGTAATGCTCCAAGTAGCCTAGTTTGTCGACTTATAGTTTTGACAGCTGGTCGCAAGGTAGTCGTTCGGCAAGGCATTTGGTATAGGATATTCACGTTTTTTCTCCGGGAATGGGAAAACCAAGGGGGTTATGTTAACACACCATTGTCTATTAAGTGCCTTGCCCAAGGACACAACTGACTAGCTAACCGATTTCGGACCTTTAACTTTTAGGTTGAAAGGCGTCGCACTAAACCAATGGACGAACCGGCCGGACAAATCTGAATCTTGCACAACACACTGCAAAAGCTCCAGTAACCTGACAGTGGGGATGAAGTAATATAACGATTGCCCCTGTGATAACACCCTTTTATGGCAATTGAAGTGAATATCCTATCAACAATAATAACTAATGCAACCTTATTTATCTTCAATAACTTCTTTAATAGAAGGCAGGAATGTTTCGTATTCATGGCGTTCATGATATACCCTTACCCCATCCCGCTTATGTTAGTGAGTAAGATACCCTTCTTATTATATTTAACACAACACACGGAAAATCGTCAGATCACCTCGCACTCACCATTGGGTTACCGGAGCTATTTCAGTGCGTTGTGTAGGATTCACACTTTCCTTCAATGTAGTAGAACCAATTAATCCGCTGGGTTCAGCCAATGTCCGTAAATAGCCTTTCCCTAAGACACAACCGATTAGCTAGCGACCAGTTTCGCACCTTCAACCTTTTAATTGAAAGGCGATGTACTTAACCACTAAACTAACCTGTCAAACAATACTATGCTATCCCCCCTCCCGCCGTCTAGTAGAATAGTGTGTTGTTTAACATTAGTAAAACCCCACAAAACTTACAGACTTTATGGGTACGCTGGTTTTGATCCTGTAACCTTTAAGACACCCACGGTCAAACACAAATAAACAATCAATATATTTATCAAGGATAGCACTGGAAATAAAAAATGAAACTCAATTTTGGACAAAATTCGCACAAAAATGATATTTTCGCCAGAAATAAATTGAGCAGCACTGCATGCATGGTCGCTCGCATGATAGATTTCCCGCGTGGGAAATAGAAATCATATAAAATCAATCCGAATCGGAATCCATCACTCTTCTTCGTTCAAACTGAAAAATGTTCGTTTAATTTTTTTACTACTAGGTGATGTACAGAGCTCAAACCCTATGCTCTATAGCACCACCACATGGACAACCCACCTTTACTTTCGTCTTCTGCGAAGTTTCACTGATTTTCCCCAAAACTTCAACAAGTTGTGCTTCTGTCATCTGTGGAAAGGTCATTAGGGGTCATAAAAACGTCATCAGCGGTCATAAAAAGGTCATTTCAGGGGTAATGGAAACGTCATCAAAGGTGGTCAAGGTTAACCAACCAGATTTCCAATTTTTTTAAATTATACCAACCAACAAGGGCAACACTTAAAAGATGGGAAAGAGGGTGGGAGGGAAACTGCTTACTAAAGCTATGGGAACTAATTTAAACCCTGCCCTAAAGACTAATCTAAAACCCAGAACTAACCCAAACTCTAACCCCATGTTTAAAACTAACTCTAATGTCCTAATATTAATTTTAATGTGCCGTTTCCACTTCTTTCTACTTTCCCTCCTTTTAGTTTTTCCCACCCAACAATTTAAAGGATTAAAATTTTAATATTAGTAATCACTGCCTGTTGAAATGCTTAGCAATGCATTTTTTTATTTCTTTTTGGCCCCATAGCACGGTCGGTTAAAATGTCGTTTTCAGCTGAAAGGTTGTTGGAAACCAGACAACGTTTAATCAGATATGTTATTGGCCAAGACACTTAGTAAAAATTGACTTTACCAAATGGATTAAAAGGCTGAACTAAAGCACCAGAAGCATCTCTTAGGGGTTATGGGGTAATCTGACGATTTCACGTGTAAGAATGCTCCCCTGCCTATTAACAAGGTGATTTGACAATTGTTCATGAGGCACACCTATTAAAATTTTACATTAAATATCCTATCCTATTCTGAATCCATAATAGCTTCCATGCTATGTAGTAACGAGCCATCCGACCGCTTAGTCTGGTGGTTTAGTGCGAAGCCTTTCAATCGAAAGGTTGCAGGTTCTGAACTGGTCGCTAACTAGTAGGTTATGTTCTTGGGCAAGCCACTCTACGTAAATTGCGTGAACCCAGCGGACTAATAGGTTCTACCAAATTGAAGTAAAATGTGAATTATACACAATGCAATGGCTACGGTAACCCTGTATTAACCCTGGGCACCGGTACGCTAGTAGTATGTGCTATCTTGTGTATAATTTTTCATTGAGACATTTCATTCGAATTGCTTGTTGTAGCACAAAATTATTACATCAGTATGCGTCGATTGTGATGTCATAAACTATGATCACGTGACTCTTAACGTGCAATAGCTGCAAATTGGAACTCTATTAGGAAAGAAGCCTAGTATATTATACAACATAAATCAGTCAAGACTCGAAATTGGTAAAAATAGTAAAGGGGAGCATGATACACAACTAGCTGCAGACCTACAAGGTCAACCATCGCACTGATTTGTTAATAAATGCAAGTAAAATATTTTAGTGCTTACTTTCTAATTTTGCATTTAGGATAGAATATAAGTGTGGGTCACGGAATCTGCGAAAATTTTTAAGGGGGTCACTAAGACAAAAAGGTTGGGAACCACTGCTCTAGACTAACCGGCCGGACGTGGATGAACTTACCCGCTCAGCAATTTGACCTTTTTGTGCCATAGTGACAAGCATCTGTTCCACTTTGGTTGCCTTTTCTGGTTTCACAAGTGCGAGGTTGTTTACTGTGGGTGGCAAGGTTTAATCGCCACGCAAACTTTATTTTTAGAATGGAAACAATCTAATAGGTATGTATGTGCACTGTAGATTATACACACATTTTAATAGCTACAGCAGTTTAGGTGTAAACATAAATGTACTAAAATAACTGTAGGTAAAATCTGGCTTTAAATAAACTTGTCTGACCGATTAGTGGTGGGTTAGTGCGTAGGCTTTCAGCTCATGGATAGCAGGTTCGAAACTGATCGCTGGATAGTCTGTTGTGTTTTTGGGCAATTCTCTTGACAGACATTGCCTAAACCCAATGATTGATTAATGGGTTCTACTAATTTAAAGGAACATGTGAATCATATAGAACACACTGCAATAGCTCCGGTAACCATTGATGGGTGCGAGGTGATCTGAAGATTGCTGGTGCGTTAACCCACTTGGTTTACCCATTCACGTGGATAAACAGGAATATATATCCTATTATATCCTACCTTAAAAGTGTTGATAAACACGAATATCCTATCCTAAGTTAACACTTGGTAACGGCTGGTATAACTCGACTGTTAGCAAGGGAATACTTACAACGAGCTCTTGCATTTTGATCAAGGATTTGTGAAAGCATGCTGTTCATCATTTCTTGTTGTCTGTGAATAAAATACTTTATTAAAATTATCTGTTATTAAGATATGCACATATTGTATCCTGGTGGGTGGGAATCCATGTTAAAGGATTTATCCATGTGTAAAAATGCATAACTTATTACCAGTGTCCCCTTAGAGAAGATGCAGTTGGTGATTGTTTTGTTGTGTATATTTAAAAGGCATGAACTTTGCCATCCAGTTTATAACAATTGGTTCAAATGAAAAAACTAAACGACAAAAGATTGCGGGATCCAAATCATAATTGTCTTATTAGTTTATTTTATTATTTTTTAACCCAAATTAAATATAACATCAACTAACAAAAAACATAAAATAGGAACATGTAGCAAAGTGAGAAAGTGTTAAAACATGTCATTAAAATAAATGTGTATTATTTATTAAATAAAACGAAGGCACTGTCAGCCTAAAGTAAGTGGGTTCAAAACTGGTCTCTAGCTAGTCGGTTGTGTCCTTAGGATAGGATAGGATATTCATGTTTATCCCCGTGAATGGGAAAACCTAGGGGGTTATCACACGGGCAATCGTCAGATCACCTCGCGCCCATCGTCGGGTTACCGGAGCTATTGCAGTGTGTTGTATATGATAGACACGTTCCTTTAATTTGGTAGAACCCATTAATCCGCTGGGTCCTTGTGAAGGCAACGTCAGCTGAAAGGTTTGGGATCGAAACCAGTCGCTAGCTAGTCGGTTGTATTTTTGTGATGGCAAAGTCAGATGAAAGGTTGCGGGATTGAAACCAACCGCTAGCTAGTTGGTTGTGTCCTTAGGCAAAGCACTAAATACAGTGGATTAAACAGGTTTTAAAAATAAAAATGTATATTCATTGCCTTTAACTCATACATATAAGAGTTTTTTTTACATTGCAATAGCTTCGGTAACACCAGAGGATAAACAAGGAACAATGTAGTTATTATGTATCCGATCGGTTGTTTCACCTTTGTTGAGCTTGTTGCTTCTTCTTTTGTTGCTCTGGATCCCCACCTCCCTGCTTACATGGAAGAATTTTTTACTGAGAATTTTTGTTTTGGTGATGTATATTGCCAATATTGGGTTTGTTACTATAGGATATGAAATATTCGTGTTTATCCCCACCCCCTTGCTTACATGGAAGAATTTTTTTACTGAGAATTTTTGTTTTGTTAATGTATATTGCCAATATTGCGTTTGTTACTATAGAATATTGGATAATTGTGTTTATCCCCATTATCAATGCTGACATAGAAGAAATGTTGAAATTTATTTTTAAATTCCAGTTTTGCTGAAGAATTTACCAATTTTGTTTTGGTATTTGGTTTGATGGGCAAGTCCACTATATTTATTTAATTGTACCTTTTTTAAATAATGTGTTTTATTGACTGTTTGTTTTGCCGTTTTTTCCTACTCCAGTGTCATGATGGGATTTGTTTGCAATTTTTTTAATACTAAGCCAAAAAATGAGAAAACACTAAACCATTATGGGATATAGGATATTCATGTTAAACAGGTCACCTTGCAATTATGTAAGAAAGCATTTCTCATGGCAATTATTATATTACTTGGGCAACGCTAAAAGGAGGAAAGAGTGAAGTGGAAAAAATGTTCACTACAATTACAGAAACTAAATGTTTAATGTGAGGTTTCCCTCTTTTTAGTTTTCTCTGAAAACCTCCTCTCTCTAAAAAACATCGGGTTTACAAAGCTATTGCAACAGGGAAATACTAAGAGGGAAAAAGGTAAAGGGGGGGGGGGGGGGAACTGCACACCAAAATTAGGGCATTAGAGAAAGTTTTAAACATGGGGGTTGGTGTTAGGGTTAGTTCTGGGGTTGGGATTAGTGTTTAGGGCAGGGTTAAAATGATTTCCGTAATCTTAGGGTGCAGTTCCCTCCTTTAAGTGTTGCCCATTGCAACATGTTGCTAAATCGTTTAGTCTTAATTAAATTTCGATTGCTAAATATTGTTCATTTACCTAGGTTTGGCGGCCGCGTCCGCTATATTCATTAATTTATATCCTTTTTTTTAATGACGTGTTCTAACGACTGTTCGTTTTGCCGTCTTTTCCCGTTCCTGTATCGTGATTATATTCGTTTGCCATTTTTAAAAACTGGGGCAAAAAATGAATAAACTAAACTAAACTAAATGTTGTATATGAATGAGACATATTTCAGTTTAAGTAGAACCCTTTATTCACTAGATTCATGCGATGTTCACTACATGCCTCAGGAAAACAACCAATTAGCTACTAGTTTGATGCTACACAAACTTACCCCATACTGACCCTGCAATTCCTGCATTCTTTTTGCCCGGAGTTCGGCTAATCCATCGTCCATGGTGTTGATTAATCCTTTTCTTTGCAGAATTACGTTTCGATATCGTATATACTCACTTTACACAACTTTATTTTACACCTGTGCCAAATTAGAATTTATTAAAACAACAAAATTTAAACAAAACTGGTTTAAAATCAGGTGTTTAAACCAATTCAATTTTAGTTTAAAGTTTTGTAAAATTTAACATCAACGTGAGATTTATATTATTTCCATGGCAATTTATTGTAAAGTTTATTTCTATGTCCTTGATTTAATTTTTTTTGCATTTTTGAACTTTCGCCGATTTTTCTGGTATTGCCTTGTTTCGTTCATTACTTGAATTGACTGATTTTCTGTATATTTGGTTGTACCTTTTTGCCTTGAGGAGTTGTGCAGTTGCGTAGTGGCATTGTGGCGGTCGAGGAGACATTGTGGTGGTCGAGAGAGACCCAGCAACATTAAAATAAATCGATCTGAACGCTACATTCTGATTGTAATGTAGGCAGCTGTGAAGGGAATGTCAATGCGATTTTCGGGTTTCCCTTGCACTTTTGTACCGGTACCTCTAAATACTACAGGATCGCTTGGACCGCTTGGATCGCATGGAGCGCTTGAATCGCTTGGAGCGCTTGGATCGTTCACTATACTTCTTAATTACAAAATCCATGATAATAATGTTAGGGTTGGGGTTAAAGTGAGTTCAGGGGTTAAGATTAGTGTTTGAAACACGGTTAGAATTACTTTCCATAGCAATCTAAGTGATCCAAGCGATCCAAGCGCTCCAGTAGTATTTAGAGGCACCACTTTTGTACAAGTATCTCCAAGATTAATTTAACCGACACAGTTTTTTTAAACTTGTATGTAGCAATTTAGAATGAAATTGAATATCTTCTCTGTGATGTCCTAAAGCCGGCTCCCCCTCAGTACTGGTCGCGCTTTACCGCACACTCTTCTTCAGGGCTTTATATCGTTGGTTTTAATTAAATTTTGTTTGCTCAATATTGTTCTTTCGCCTAGGTTTGGCGGCCGCGTCCGCTATATTTATTAAATTATATCGCTTTTTTTAATGACGTGTTTTAACGACTGTTCTTTGTGCCGTCTTTTCCTGTTCCCGTGTCGTTATTTTATTCGCTTGCCACTTTTAAATACTGGGGCAAAAAAGAATAAACTAAACTAAGCTAATGATATAAGTTTGGTTTATTTTTTGTTTCTACGATAATAACACGCAACCGGACCTTCTATAAAAAATTGATAACAGGAAAATGCGTCAAAGCGACAAATGTTTAAACGCGCTATAATCAAATTAAATATTGTTAAAATAGGCTAACAGTTATTTTTGGGCTTTTCTGTGACAACAACTTCACTCTGTTAACCCACCTTGGTTTTCCCATTCACGGGAATAAACATGAATATCCTATCCTATCCTATGTGGTATTTGACTGGTTTATCCGAATACATTGTATTCTTGGGTGCTTAATTGATGTGTACAGTTGTGATTTCTCCTTCGATGTTGGTTTAGAGCAGTGGATCTCAACCCTTTTTACTCATGAACTATTTTCAAGCTGGCGTAAGTATACGAGGACTAAAGTCATAGATATGAAAAATAAGGTTTTCCATAAGCTTTTACCACAAAATAATCATAGTTTATTCATATAGATTTCTATACAGCAACTGTGCACTCGGATTCATCCAGGCCCTTTTATGGGCTTAAATGAGTCCGCGGACTCAGGGCTGAGAAACACAGGTTTAGAGTTTAGCCTAAAGAGGCCGGATGCCGCTGTGGTTAATTTACCGAAGAAATTTGGATGTTTGAGCCAACCTGGGCGCCAATTGAGGTCAGGTATTAATCTTTTTTATAGAGCTAAGTTACAAACCGAAACTTGTCATCATCGCCTTTGTTATATAGAAATGGTGTAGTTATCGCGCTAACATATAATCACCTAAGCACCTATGTAAATTACAAAGAATTCGTCTAATAATAGAAAAAAAACATGTGCAATAAAAAAAACAATATTAAATAAACCCAACCTCCGCTTTGATATATAGAATCTACGAGCTTGATGAAAGGAAATAATAGTGTTTTTTACATAGAATTGGTATATGTACCGTTGTCGTTAACCATTCGGCCGTTCTAACGAATGCCATTGTGCGACCGGTTAGTCTGGTGGTTTACCGCGACGCCTTTTAACCGAAAGTTTTCTGATTCGAAACTGGTCGCTAGCTAGTCGGTTGTGTCCTTGTGCAAGGCACTTAACACTTAATGGACATTGCCTTAACCCAGCGGATTAATGGGTTCTACCAAACTTAAGAAATATTTGTATCATATACAACACACTGCAATAGTTCCGGGATCCCGACGGTGGGCGCGGGGTGATCTGACAATTTCCCGTGTGTTAACCCCCTTGGTTTTTTCATTCACTAGGATAAACATGAATATCCTATCCTATCCCCATCCTATAGCCAGCGAGCTTAAAATCGTAGTATTGTACTCCCTAGGTGTCGCAAGAGAGTCATAATGCAGCAACTTTGTTCGAAAGTTGTTTCTGGCAATGGATTGGCACAATCAGGTGATACTGTTACTGAAAACTGGCAGTTTTGAATCTAAGATCGACGTATCCATTCTATGATCATTTTTACAAGGCCTGGTTTCGAACCCAAGGCCCCCATAAACCATTTCTATATGTTGCGAAAATACCCAGAACGTTATCACATAACACTGTTGTCTTTAACCAATGTTATATATAGAGAGAGTTAACACACGGACAATCGACAGATAACCTAACGCCCGTTCAATTACTTTAGCTATAATGCAGTGTACCGAACACGATTGAAATGTTTTTACCTTTTAAGTTCAATCAATTAATCACTGGGTTTAGCCCTTAACATATTCAAATATGGGAAGGTAATGTTTCGGTCAACTACCCACACAGCAGTAGGGGATTAATTCTGGAACCAAACGTGATGAATCAGAAGCTCAGATTACGATCAACAAACAAGCTTGACTCACCGTGAGAACGAAACACTTTTATTCCAACTTTCCGCCCAATTTACCACTTACACGTCAAAACAGTTTTTGCCATTTTCGTTTAATTTCCCACTTGCTGTTTCTAGTAACCAAATCCTAAAAGCTTAGGTCTGATTTCAAATTAATTATAAATTGTTTTATTGCGTCATATAAGTGATTACTACGGTTTTCGGATTTTGTTTCTTTATCCTAGATTCTAGAAATTATTAAAGAAGAATTTACAGGTAATTATCACTATCAAAGAAAAGAATACAAAAATAAGAAAAACAATAAACGAAATATTAACGATATACGTTATACACCTTCACTAAACCTGTAAAATTATCACATAAAAAGTGTTTATAAGACTTATAGAAAGTTAATTTTGGAAATACCAAACCGTTTTTAATGCTGCTTTCAAATGATTTACGACCTAGTGATCTGTACTACAGCGCTAATTCACTAGACTGGTACAGGGACAGGTAAACAGACTAAACAACACACGTCGGTTATAGGCACAAAGGTTGGCCCGGTAAAACTCACTAAAACAGGTGTTTTTTTGCCAAAAAAATAAAGACTTTTGCAATTTAATGGAAACTGATTGACTCTTGTTTAAGTTTTACTATTTTTCATCAATTTTAGGATTTCAAATGCGAGAAACGTCAAAACAGATCAGTAAACCCTAATCCTAGACACCTGCGCCTTTCGAAAGTTTGTTTACAAAATGTGCCGGTAATTTTTGACGGAATTCCGCGTTAAAAATGACGAAATGGTGTAAAAATCCGTCTTTCAATTTGATGATGATTGATTAAGGGTTGGTACCAAAACGTTAAGGATTGAGTGTTAAAAATAAATGTGACAGTGCGTTAAAAAACAAAATATACGGTTTTAGTGCTTCATGAACAGCAAGTCTAGCCAAATTATTAACGCTACCAATTGATATACAGCATGTGAAGCCGATTGGTTAGCGCTACCATCTCATATACAGCGTGTGTAGCCGAATTGTTAACACCGCCGATTCATATAAAATAGCCTACCGTTTAAAAATGGATCTAGAACCAAACTAACAAGTGTAATTCCTTGGTTGTGCTTCTTATTTTGGCGTGAATTAATCAGTGGTATAACTTGTTCGCGCCTTTTCATTATACGTACGTGTGTTGAACTAACTGTATAGCGAATTGGGAGTCTTAATTTGTACGTATTGACAAGCGGTTGTGTCCTGCTGTGGTTTTTCTGATTTTATGAATACAGTATTGGGCACAAACTACAGGTTTTATACGCGAGCCCTAGAATTGTTACAATAATAATGTAAAAATAAAAGGTTGTGTGACCGAATCTTTAACGCGAACGATTTCTACACATAAAATTGCCTTAATGACCAACTCGGTTTCGAAACTAGCTGAGTAAAAAATGAGTAAAAACATACTTTAACCCGATGGTTGACGCGTGGTATTCTGACAATTACCCGAGTTGTTGTTTTCAACCCCTAGAGACAAAATGAGCTTCCTGTTCTAATTTGGATCAGGTGTGGATAGGTTAGGATGATTGCTCGAGTTATAACGACTGCTGTTGGAAACCCAAGGGAATCAATAGAAGCATCTGGCAATGGAATGATGGACGAGTTTAAACGGTGCAATAAATTTTCGAATTCCTAATCGAGATCATTTATAACCTTGTGGGGGGTCTACTGCCCATTCAACCGTAAATTGGCAATCGCTAGATCACCAGTTGCCACTGTCGAGTGATTCTTGAAAATTGATTTCGATTAAAAATAGAATGAATATGATTAGTTCATTTTTGGATTATCATTTATTTTATTTTTAACAACATAGCTGCTGTAATTAAAACAACTACCATATCGAAGGTTGTTTTGAAAATACAGTATAGTTTAGAGAAAATAAAATGAAATTCTTTATTGTGAAATTTGTATTATGTCTTTAAGCTTTTTACTTAGACTATCCTACAACTCCATGCATAATGCTGTAATTGAGATATATTTCAAAACGTCTTAAAATATAAAACAACAAACTATCTTTTATGTTGTTAACTAACACATTTTTTGTTACAGTTTATTGTGGTTAGTCTTTACATTAACCATCCTTCTCGTTAGACTTTTATTATGACCGAACAATTAATTCCACGCAATAAAACGCATTCAATCATTAAAACAGGAAAAAAGACAGACAACAAGGACAATAAACCAAACTTCGAATAAAAACGCATTGAAAATGTCGTCCTGTCGTTATAAACGTGTTGACGCGTGTAAACAAGCCAAGTTGCTGGCTAGCGTTGACATTTCATGACCTACAAAAGGTGGGGTCAATTGGTCTATAAACAACTCCTGTCAAGATGTGAATTTAGCGGAACGCGAATGACAGTATATTTTGACGGCCCGCTTCCCGCCGCTAGTTTTAACACGCCTTAATAAAAACTGTTGTGATGGGCCGTCAGTGCCAGGTGTTCAAGTTAGTATGGTTCGAATTATAAACATAACGGGGGGTCGATTAGTGTGGTCCAGTTATGGCAAACAGATTGGAGTTTATTACTGTGCACCTGAGCAAGCCATTTTACATTGCTCCAACCCAGTGGTATCGAATGAGTCGTCAAATTCAAAGTCATGTCTGATTATCCACACACTATAATAGCTCCGGCAACTCGACTGTGAGCATGAGGTGTATTACTGTGTACCTGAGCAAGCCACTTTACATTGATCCAACCCAGTGGTATCTAATGAGTCGTCTAAATTGAAAGTCATGCCTGATTATTCACACATTGTAATAGCTCCAGCAACTCGACTGTTGGAATAAGGTGTATTACTGTGCACCCGAACACATTACTCGAGCCCAGTGGTATGTAATGTGTCGTACAAATTGAAAGTCATGTCTGTTCATCCACACACTGTAACAGACGGCCAGACACAGCAACCACGCGACAATAATCACAATTCCTTCAGCATTTCTCTTCGGTCACAGTAACAACGACAAATCCGTCCAAACACTTCAGCCGAAATCTTGCAAAACACAAAAACAAAAGCTAACTTCAAAGCCCAATGCATGAAAGGCATCGCCGACCACGACTAGTCGCAACTTTTTCCCATCATCCGCCCATCAGCTAATCCCGTATTTAAGCGACGACATTATCTCGCAGAGGGAACCGGTTTAATCCGGTCTAAACCTACGCCCGTCGGTTTGAAAGCGGCTAAAAATAGCTGCGAGCGTTTTCTCCGCGTACGTCTATCATCCGCCAGTCTTTTAAGCGTAAACAGCTAGATAGCTAGCTCAATCGACGGCACTGGATCACTCAGCACATAAACTGTACGGCCACCAACAGCGTGCGTTGATTCTGTTCTAAGCCAGAGCACTCCAAACAAAACGAGTCGACGGCTTTAGAAGCTTAGGACGCTGCTTTGAGCTAATGGACTTGTAACCTGACTAGAAGAGACAAACCGTTTGACTGAATGTCAGTTTTATGTCTCGCTCACTTCTCTAATGTTCGTTTCCCTTTATTTCCCGGAAAACAGACATTTCTTTCAAATATTAAATTATAAAATCTGATGGGCTTTAGAGTGGCGTTTATATACAGGCCCCAAGAATTGTGTGTATCTATTGTTTCCTGCTTGGCTCGTATACATAGGTCCTTACTATTGTGTGTGTATATCGATCACATTAGTGTCGCTTATATACAGGTTCCAAGAATTGTGTGTATATATCCTGTTTGGCTCGTATAAATAGGTTCTTACTACTGTGTGTGTCTGTCGATCACATTGGTGGCACTTATACAGGTTCCTAGTAATATGTGTGTGTTAGGTTTATCTGCAACTTACCCAAGTGGCGCCTTTTATACAGGTCCCAATCAAGAAGTCAGTACTCAGTCTGTCGGAGTGTCGCTTATACGCAGCTACCAGAAGTAGCACTTATAAGTTCAAGCAGGTTCAAATACACGAACTAAGTCAAAAACTCCCTTCGAATCGGATATTTAGAGAAGATTATTTCTCGCCGATTTATATGACATTTTTCTGCCAACAAAACATCGAAATTTTAGGATGTTTTGTCAGTCTCGCCGCTTTTCCTTTTCGCGTATTTTCCCTCACACTTTGACAGGATGCCTCGAAGTGTTTAATAACACCCCGGTCTCGATTTCGTGGCCGCTATGTCATCCGAAATAGCGATTTTTGCTCGACAGTAATAACTAGAATGTCTCGTACGGATCAAGCTCTACCACTGTATCGAGCAACCGGTTATTTGAACGAGGCCTCGCCCCTTTGTGGTTTAGATTGCAAAATATTTTGTAATTCTAGTCTCGTTTTCAATTCTTCACGGACGACAGCAAAATTGAAACTTCAATAAAATCGATTTCATCCACGAATTAATTGTCTTCAAAAAATAAACGAGTCTGTTTTTGACTGACATTTTCGTTTTTTGTAATGCGACAGGATATCCATGTTTATTCTCTTGAGAAAACGCTGGGGTATATGACCTCGTGCCCACTGTCTGGTTAGCTATATTGTAGTATGTTGTATGTTTGATAACTTTATAGTTTACATGATTCGGTTAATTCCACTAGGAAAGGAGAACGCCCAATAAGCGCCTAGACAAGATTTACAACGACGCAAAAAGCGGACGGGGTGAGGATCAATCCCAGGACCTGTTTGATTATGAGCTCTGAACTTACCCTCTAGACTAGTGCTCCTCGAACAAAGTGCCCCAAGACAATGCCCGGTATGCCGAGGAAATAATAATATTTTTAACACAGTTTTTACCAAATTCAAAGAATTTTAGGTTTGCAAATTAAATTATTACGTCTATTAGACACTTCGCTAACATAAAATCACATGAACTTTGCTTGTCAGAAGACCTCCCATTGTACATTTTTAATGATTGATACTATTGTTACGTAATAATTAGAATTTTTCGTAACCATAACTTTATATTCCTTCAAAATATCCATCAGCAATTGGTGTGTGTTTTAAATGTCAAAGCAAAATGCCAGCCAGTAGGAAAGGCAAATTGCCAGACATTAGCATTACACAAATATATTACCGCATTAAATAAATGATACTGTGTAACTATATTTTGAACATTTTTAAACCGCAATTTGCCGTTAAATTTGGAAGAAAAAAAGAGCACTATGCTCAGACTACACAGCCGAAGAATCGTCCCCGAGAAAATGTTTTACCCTTTTTATTGTATTACACGTCAAAAGGGTCATGGACCGATTTTATTTATATGACACCTTATCGAATAAAGCTAACATATGGTAGGGTTGTGTGGGCGAATCGTTAAAGACACCAATACATAAACCAATTCAATACAAAACCGGAGCGACGAACCGATAATAGATTTAAAACTGGGTTGGATTTAAAACGATTTAAAACTATAAAATATAGGGAAAAGCTAATATGTCCAGTACATGAGCTTACGCTCGAATCTTGTTATACTTTTTCCTGTACAGTGTATCTGATTATTAATTTTGGATATTTCTTCATTAAAATAAAGAAATGAATAAAAAATTAAGTCTTCGAATGATATCAACCTACACAAATACATTGTTTTCTGTTCAATATCTCCGGACAGGTGGTCTGCCAGTTCGGTCACGTCAGAATGACAGAATAATGAGGCTTTGTGACAGCATAATAAACGAGAGAGCTGACGGACGTATACCATACGGCTCGGATAACACCACAACAACTTTACTTCAAAGAATTCTCGGGCTCGTAATGGATCGTATGGTGCGTAGAAATCGACAGAAATACAGCTCAGGAATTCCCTGATAATTACGCTTTTCAGCCAAGGTGTAAAGCGTACGAGCAGCCCACCGCTGCAAGCCTATACAATATCCCCACATCAGAGCGCCTCTCTCGAAATTTGAGCTTGAGCCCGTGAACTTCGCTTTGATCCCGCCGGGTTAATGAACCTTGTTTCCCGCAGAGCGAGCGCGTGAGGCCCGAGCTTGTTTTATTTTTCGGCTTGGTTGTTATGTAAACGACACGGCCTCCGACGGCTATGCGGGTGGTTGGGCGTTCTGCTATCACAAAAACAAAGTCGGCTCGAATTTCTAACTCAGTCGGCTTGCTTGTGTATTTTAAACCTGTCAAGTTTTACCGAAAGCGACGCGTTTAGAGCATTATTAACGCAACAATAGAATTTCTGTTTCGATTCTTTATTCTAATTAATACGAGCAATCGCTAAATTACCTCGCAAATGCGTTTAACAAAGCCTTCTGACACGCACATCCATAAGATTACATCTCGCTCATATTAGGGTCAGCGGGGTTATTGCTGTGTGTTGTGTATGTATGATATCTTCTATTGTTTTATTTTAACTTATTAAGCACAACAGCAAGCCAGCACCGTCGACCACACAACATCTACAAGTCGGTGGTAGCTGAAACGAATCTTCAAATACAATCATGTAAATATATCACCCAGTGTAGTAGGAAGCCGTGTTTTTAAAACTACTCTGTAGTGGCTCATGTATATATTTTTAATGTTTTCGCATTCGCGTAAAGTTGTTGCTAAAATATCATTTGAATCAAAATCCGATGGGTTCATGCGACGATTGCGGGACCAATTTATCACCTTATAAGTAAAAGTAAGACTGTTTTAATCAAGGTAAGTTTCGAAACCACGCTCTTTACTATAAAGACTGTTTTTGTATAGGAGCCGGTATATATGTATCGGACGCTTTTATACCAATCGGCCACACGACAATTCTAGTATTGGATGTTCATTTTATTCTAGTGAATGGGAAAACGCAATGGGTGTTAACACACGGTCAATCGTCAGATCACCTCGCGCCAATCGTTGGGTTACCAGAGCTATCTCAGTGTGTTGTGTATGATTCATACGTTCCTTTAATTTGGTAAAACCCATTATTCCACTGGGTTCAGATAATGTCCGTTAAGTGCCTTGCCCAAGGACACATTCGAATAGCTAGTAATAAATTTCGAATCTGTAACCTTTCGGCTGAAAAGCCACCACGTATATCACATCGTTCGTGCTAAAATTTATGTCCCACGAAATCGAAAGATACCGTGTGCGCGCAGTCAAAGTCCAGCATGCCTTTGCGGTACAATACAGCAGTTGTTAATACGGTATTACCTATGTTTACTCGCATTGTCAGTTTGATCGAATGTCGCCGGTTTAGTTTAGTTGTCACCGGTAACAAACATATCCCAGTGAGTGACATGTTTTCATAAACACGCGTTCGGTCTTGGGCGTTTATTTCAACGCGTGTCAATCCGGGCTAAGGCGCTTTTGACTCCGCGTAATCTCTTCGTGGAAAACTTTGAAAGCATCAGCCCTTTTCAGGCACAGCTCGTACGTTAACGTCTGGTTGAGGTGAAAAGACACTTTCGAAAACATTTCATGCAAATCGTGCAAAAAAACTGACTATTTTGTCCGGTTTTAACTTTTCTTTATTGCCTGTCTGTTTTTTATCCAAAATTTTTCTTTTAATTTTTCGGTTTCTTTGATTTAAAATGTGTCCGACTTATCTTACAACGCGGTTAACTTTCATGCGAAAGGTTGTGGGATAGAATCCCAAGGTGGCATATTCTGTTACATTATTGTGCAAGGCACTTCATTGGCGTTGGCTTAACCTTATAGTTTAATGAAAAAAAAATGAGACAACGAATATATATATAACACACTACACTAGTAACCCGGCAGCGGCCACAAGGTAATATGACGATTGCTCGTACGGTAACCACATTCGTGTTTTTCTACCCCTATGAATAATTATGGCCATTTTAACCCAAGAAGAAAGATTAATAGACAGCTTTATATACATAATACAAACTAAGCTATGAGCTGCAAATTGTTTAAAAATTGAGCCGGGTAAAAAAATGAATAAAAATGATTATATCCAATCCTCACAGTGGCGATTTCTATACTGGGATAAAAGTAAAAAAGGGTAAAACTAAATCTTCGTCGGCAAAACGACGTTTTTGAGTAGTTTGTGTCGTTTCTGTCGATCTGTTTATTTTTGGTTCAAAACGAGACCCTTTTCTCCCGTAGTCGAGTTGGATTAGTGTTGGACTTAACTTCACCAAGTTTTGGTGTTTATTTTCGATTGTGGTAACTCAAAGAATATCTCTTCGCCGGTACATTTATTGTTTGGTTTTAAGCTTAATTAATTTGCACCAGGTTTCTAGAAAATCCGAGACTTTTTCGGTTTTAATTACATTCGTTAGAAGGTTTGCGGGTTGTAACTGCGGTGGATTACCTTAAAGGGGGGTTGTACGGTCGTGTGGCCGAATGTTAACGCGACCGATACATCTACCGAATCTTATATAAAAACGGTCCTAGTGACGAGCCCATCATGGGTTCGAAACGTGAATCGTAAAAAAGAGAGGTGTACGGTCGTGTGGCCGAATGGTTAACGCGACCGATACATCTACCGGTTTCAATATAAAAATCGGTCTTGGTAATCAGGGTTTAAATACTAGTCCGGTAAAGAAGCGGGAAGGTTAAAGTTCGAAACCTGGCTGGCGTGTGTATTTCTCGACGTCAAAATGTCTTCATCGAAATATGAAATTGAGAAAAACAATATTCGTCTGAGAGTTTTATAGCTAACCACGCATATCAATTCGGCATTTTAATATCCCCTCCCATCGTTCTTCGCATTTTCAGTGGTAATGCTACGACTATTGTGCTGACGTGTGTCACGAACATACAATGGAATCACCAGAAACAATTAAAGAGGGAAAAGGGGGAAGGAGGGAAACTGTTTACTAAAATTATGGAAACTAATTCTTAACCTGCTCCAAACACTCATCTCAACCCCGAACTAACCCAAACTCCAACCCCAACTTTAAAACTAACTCTAATGCTCTATTCTCTATTTTAGTGTGCAGTTTCCCGCCTTCCCTCCTTTATTTTTCCCCTAGAATTACTGCGACAAGTCAACGCCGGGCACGGGATATTACGATGATCGGGCTATTGTCTTGTCTTGATGGTCGCTTCCAGCCCAACTGGTATGACGGTGGCCATACCGGGTCATATTTCGCGTAAGTTGATTATTTCAATATAGTAAATTTAAATTACAATCAACATTTTTCAATGAGCGTTACAGTATAGGGTGGCACGAACGCAGCCTAAATGGGAAAAGGTGCCCAGTTAAAGTAGTAAATTAACTCTAACCCTGGTCCCAACATTTTAAATGCAAAATTAACTGGATATGTAAAAATCTTTAAGCCAAACTCTAGCCATAATGCTAAATATTAGCCAATTCCTAATATTTAGCCTAACTCGAGGTCATATCTTCATTTTGTGTGCAGTTACTTTATTTCCCAACTTGCAGTTTTACCAACTAAAAACAGTGTGACAACCAATTTTTAATAAAAAACATCAAAAGATGGTGCTGCTAGGCACACATGCGTTTCGCGAACGTTTAGACTCAGTGAATATCCGGTAAAATTAGTGGAATTTTGGAAACGAATAAGAAACTGTAGCGACTAAACAGTGGACATTTTCCAACATTTTCAAGATACAGCCACTACAACAATATGGTTGATTACAGTATGGTTAAGTGTTGAAATACTCAACAAGCGAAGATTCAATACAGGTTTGACATATGTTGGAACTAGATTTACATAAAGATATAGACAGCTGGTACAATCATCATTACTGTGAAATGAGCAAAGTTGATTATTGAACTGTTAGTTATTGTAGTAACTCTTAAAATGTTAAGGTTAACCTTCAAGTATGCAGCAGTAAGGGTGGGTTGTTTTATTTTCGAATCTTAAATCGTTTCGTGTCCAGTGTTTCAACATTTTTTTAACCTAGTTTTGTTGCTTCGTTTCAGTTGAGGAAAATTCGAATATAATTACGACAATCAAATAACAGGAACTGAAGGGAGATAGATTATTTCGAGATAAAATCAAAAAACTAGAATGTCAGATAGACAGACACCGTGGCTAACCCATGGCGTAGAGTTGTAGGCTTAGGTCGTTTTCGCTTTTTCGGTGTTTGACGGCTGTTCGACTTATTTTGATTAATTCCGCGGGTCGGCAGCGGAACGTGACGTAATAATAGTCGTTTATTCTTCCGAAGTGAAGTGCGGTGTTGATGAATGGACGAAACGGCGGATTCTCGAACCCTGTGTAAACTGTCAATCGGAGAGAGGGGCGGCGAAAAAGGCAAAACGAGAGAGACTCGTAAGATGTCAATCAATCAACAGCCAAGCAAAGGAGAGAATGTTATTTTAAGAATGCGATAACAGTTAACGCGTATATTATTCCTTTCATCCCTTCGCTTTTAAACTCCGGGGGGGCGTTCCAACTAACTACAACCCCCCGCCATTATGTGAACAGATAAACCGATCCGTAATTCCCCGTGGTTATCATTTACAATACAAGCAACGTTTAAATTCGCAGGATAGGTTTAATGGAAATTAAACCATCTACAACTAGACTGCGGGCACGAGGTAAACTGTTGTTTTTTCGTAAAACGAAATTTTCTGTGCATTTTTTTTTTTTTTTTTCGTTTCTTACGATGCGCGAAATATGATTGTTCTAATTTGGGCTGTATTTGGCAGTTTCGACCCGATTGTACGTAAGTGACAGGATAATTACCAGAGGTCAAACGCCGTCGCTTTTTGTTCTCAATTTAGGAATCAAATATTAATGCAATACCCACTGAAACGGAACTTAGAAAAATAAACCGACGAACTTTAATTGCACGACTTGGTGGAAGATGAGTTTAAATTTGATGAGATAACTTTTTAAGCTTCTTTTGTTTTCTTTACATCACGCAAATAAGGTAAAATATTTATGTACTGGGTAAATTGTTTTGGTAAAAAGTAATTTAAAACATCCAAATTTTCTGCTTGAATTGTGAGATAAATGTAAAGAAAAATAGCGAATTGGTAATTTCTCTGTTTACCCTGATCTCCAGTAAAGCTCAGAATGACGACATATCCTTGTTTTTACCGTTTTAGACGCGCGAGTTGTCTTGTCAGAAGCTTGTCGCCGCTTCGACAGCTCTTTGTTAATTTCGGCGGTAAAACGAGAGAACCGTCAATCAATACGAGAGGAGCGCTTTCAATCATCGACGAAAGGAAAAAGGCAGATTCTCTTCCCTAACTCGGGCGACAGAGCTGTTCAGTTATTCCGTTGAAATGTCGTGTCAGTAGCAGCTTCTTTCGTGACCGCCTGCACTTATTCGTGGCCGCCTGGATCGCACTTGGGAACATTAATTTAAAAAATGTGCAGCGTTGAGAGCAGAAAATATTTAATAAAACGCAGTCGCCGACAGAAGAACCAAGTAACATTTTAACCCGAGGAAAATTAGAAGACAGGGATCTATTTTAAAGCTAAAACCAGATATATAGTTTCAAAACAAGCTTAACATCATTCCTTCTATTTCTAGTTTGTAGCACGTTAATGCAATAGCGATTTAACTTCCAAAATAATTCTGGAAACCTATTGAAAATGACAAGTCGAAGCCATCAATACCTGAGAAGCGATTATATTCAACCTCCTCCCGGCCCGCCAACGGTAAGCCCCCCCCCCGGTTTTTTTGAACCCCACTTTTGCGATACTTATTACTAATTTATTGTTTGTTATTATGAATATCAGTAACTTAGTCTCATTTTGTGACAAGTCTGGCCGTTTTTCAATTTCTTCACTGGTTTCCCGATCCCGATCTTTTGATATGGGTTTCGATGAACGAAATTAGTCGGGAAAATGCGCAGAGTACACAGCTATGGTTAACATAATTATTTTATGCGCACCAACACTAAATTTGACTTTTTCGCGTAGTATGACCAACAACGGTTGGTGGAAACCGTCGTGTGTGAACTAATTAGTAATCTCGATTTTACTAAAATTAAACAATGTAAATGGCGCGAATTCAGTAGCTTGACTGTGGATGAAATAAAGGCGATCAGCAATTTATTGGCCGAAATTAGTTTTCCCAGCGTATTCAGGAACTTTTGGCACAAAAAAGTGTAGTAGCTCGGACGCAAAATGATTCCATGCCTGTTGAATGACCCCTGCAGTAGCAAACCTTTTACTAATTGTACGCAAATCGAGTTTCCTTCGAAGAGAAACTAATTTAACGCGTCTGTCGCTTTCGCCCAATCAAACTTTCTCGCCTGAGAACGAAACGTCACACCAAGCTTGCTGATGGGAACAGGTGCTGTGAGGAAAGCTATAAATAACACGCAAATTATTAGGAGCCGTAAAGCCGGATTTATTGCATCGTTCAATCACACCTTTACTGACCTATTACTGACCGGTGTTGTGTTTCCAACTACTTTATTAAGTGTTTCCGCACATTTCGTTCTTTAAGATTTACCGCAAGTTAGGACGATTTGGCATTTTTTTGAGAAATTTGGGCCAATTTTAAGAGGTTGGATAACTGGATATATTATACAGGTTTCATAGCATGTAAAAACGTGTTTAAAAATGCGTCGCTTTGTCAGAGGGCGCATATACCGAATCGTGCTCTCGGGAAGTTTTTGTTTTGCCCTACGAGTCGGAAACACTGTCCCAATGTCCCCGGTGTGACCTAGGCGGCCGAGAATTTACGAGCGCCCTCTTACCGCCCGCCGACCCCCGCGTAATGATTATGGATCGACCGAGGCGCGCTCTCCGCGAAAGCCAACACCCCTCGATTAGCGACACATTCATCACACTAAAGTCGCGCGGCCTTCGCGCCTGACGCGGAAACGATTGTGACGTCACAGCAGGGTCGCGGCGAGTTAAAAGAGCGGTTTTAAAAGGAAAACACCCCGAGTCGGCCGCTCGAGTGCTATTGACGATATCCGCTCTCGGATATTCCCGATTGTGACGTAACAACAAGGGCCCTTTCCAGCGAGATTGTTTCGTCATCGATCATCGAAGTAATCCACGGCACCTGGCATTCATCTGCTTGACAGCCCCTTTCAACGCCGCGATCTGGACTCTGCCCGCCGCTCATTAATCGCTTTTATCCCGCCACACACGCCGTTTGTTCCCGAACAATGACAAACCGCCGCAATTAAGCCCTTCGGCTTGGCTGCGAACAATGGCCTTGTCACGGCCGACTGCGCGTATGTGAGGCGTCCCACGTGGTTGGTTTACGGTGTCGCGTCGCGGATCGCTGACGCCGACTTTGATCCTACTTCATTACAGCTGTCAATCAAAATAGCGGGCCAGGAATCAGCTCAGGACCCGTGACAGCACCCCGGGCTCAGGCATTGTTACCGCACAATAGCGCTTTGATCTCAGGCGCTAGATTATTACGTCACAAAGCGGGGCGCCGATTTATCAAATGAATTTGGCGAACGCGTATTTGCGCTGCGTAATGAGCGTTCACAGACGTCATAGACGAATTGGCGGATCTAGAATTTACGAGCCGACCGCTTTTTTATCATCGCGCAATAAACCGTCAATCAGCGTCGGCGCCTTTGATCAAGCGGCGCAAATTTCGACTACACCTGTCGTCTTTTTATACCCGGATTTACGACTCACTTTCATTAGGGCTCTTGCTCTTTTAATAAAACCTGTTTGATGTGCAACAATAAGGGCTTTGTTTGGCCGTATTCAGCGCAACCGGCCCTATAAATTGCTAACAATGAGTAGTTAAGATGACTCGTTTCCCTATTTTGACGATTTCTTTATCTCCACAGCTGGACGCGAAGCAGAGCCCGCTTGCGCTGTTGGCTCGAACTTGTAGCGCTATTGGGAAGGACGTTTCCTCCAAGACCGGCGCTCAGCAGAAGACTTTTGACGGCAAGAAATCTCCGGGTAAAGTGCAAGTGACGTCATCACGTACGTCACCGGCAATCGCGTCATCTCCGAAGCAGGTCGCGTCGCCCCAGTTGCCGTGCACCCAGAGGGCGGGTAAGCGAGGGAAATCCCCGGTTACGCAACTCTCCTCGCCGCCCAAGAAACCGCGCGTTTCTGTCGACTCTTCAAAGTCTAATTACGTTACAAGCCAAACTCGTGACGTCATAAAAAGCGAAGACTCGAAGTCTTCCACCCACTCGCCACAGATGGAGAAGTTCAGAGCACAATCGAAGCGACGTCATACTACGTCACGATCATCCCATGATGACGACGTAAAAAAATCCGAAACGTCATCAGCAAAATCCCCACTCTCACCCTACCCTCGGGGAAGCACCTCGAATTGCGGCTGCCCCACAAGCAACACAGACCCCCGAAATGTGACCGGGAATTCCCCTCATTTATTTGACCCCTACTGCATGAGCTGCCAGGCTCCACACGTAGCAGGAGCTCCATGTTTTGAAGGGTTAAAGTCGCCATCTCTCCCATTCTACCCCTTCACAACCCCAGGGTACCCCCTCTACGCCCAGATGGTGATGGCGGCGGCTGCGAGAAGCGGCCCCACCATCGACCCCACCCCTCACGTTTGCAACTGGGTAAACGTGGGTTCAGGAAACTGCGGGAAACGCTTCGCAACCGCGGACGAACTTTTCACCCACCTTCGCACCCATGCACTATCCAGCACCCCCGCCACTGGGTACATGATGGGGGGATTCGATAAACTCCCGAACCCCTACGCTACTTACTTGTCCCAGCAAGCAGCGGCGCTCGCCGCGGTTACCCCTTCCACGAACTTGTTATCTCGAAGTCACAGCCCCCTAAGTCGCTACCACCCTTACAAGACCCACACCCTCGGGTCCCAGTTACCCACCATGCCGTCGTTACCCATTCCAGCTGGGGTTGGACCGTATTGCTCACCCTTCGCCTTATATGGACAGCGGTTAGGGGCTTTCCCGTACAACTAAAACTGCTGAAGACTCATATGTTCAAAGTTCCGATAGGTGTTTCTAATTTCACCTATAGAGAAATTATTTATGAGCTGATTTGCTGGGAAAATTAACAATTCGGCGACGACGCTTTGATTCCATCTCAAAATATACGAGCTCTCGTAAATTTCGCTTTTATTTGGCCAGTGATGCCCGATGCTTTTCTTCTTCTTTTTCTCCAGGGCATCACTGGATAACTTGCATTGTGATATTCTAGTTTGTACTCTTCAGATGACTTTGTGCCAATAAATCGTTTAAACCACGAAAATTCTGTCTCGTATAAAAAGGAAATAGCAACTTATACCAAGCCACAAAACTACAGCGATAGTTGATCGAAATTAACAAATTTTAAGAAAAAACTTTTAAAAAAAATAGATTTTTTACTTGTTATGATATACAGATTAGGCCACTTATTCTATGTTGCCGTTTACACGACTTATGCTTATTACCGTACAGTGCTAGGCAATAAAACGTATTCAGACAAATAGGAAATACAGACGAATATGTCGCTGCGGTATTTATGTCGGTTACAAGGCCGGACTGATTTATATGAATTTTGATAATGAAGCGTTCTCGTACTACAATGTGATAAATTGGGCGCAATAAACGTTAATATAACTGGCTGGAGATATCTGCTGATCGGCGCCTTAGAAAGCACCACCAATTTAGCTAATACGAGAGGATTGCAGAACTATGTAAAGCAGCGTTTCTCAAACTGTGGGTCGCGACCCACCGGTGGGTCGCGAAAGGAATCTTGGTGGGTCGTGAAAAGTTATAGAAAGCTCTGATTAACTATACTGGCAATTTCCTATACAAAAATCAAGGGGGAATTATCATAATTGTGACATCACACAATCTTGAATCGTGGCGTGATCCCAGAGGTGTGTTCCTTTGCAACGATAGCGTAACCTAGAAACCAACAACAATTATATATAAAGTTAAGTGGGTCGCCATAAATTGTGGTAATTAATAGGGGGTCCCAACTCTAAAAAGTTTGAGAACCACTGATGTAAAGTATTTTTCTCTATTTATAAATTTATTTTTAACCGTTTTAAAACCATGTTTTATAGAAATTGTAATGGGTATCGGCCAAGACCATGCAATACGTAATATACCATCGTTGGCTTACCTTGTATTATAAAATATCTGTAGTGTAAAACCTTTATGGTAGTTTTACTGAAATACCGCATTGGCCCTATAAATATTGGCTTCACCGATTCGATTAACGACCTTAGTCTAAAATGCATAAAACTTCTAACGCCCTATACGAAGTGTCACATTTTTATTTTGTGCGTTACTTCTATGGCGATAACAAATTCAGTACAATATGACGTCAAATGACCTCTAGATGACTGTTTGTGTACCTAATTCGTATCAGCTACAGAATACACACAGCAGTAAAAACAATTTGATAAAAATAAGTTAGCAAGTAAAGGACGGTTGGTTATACACAACTATATTTCCTCCAAGTATAACTTAACTATACCCTTAAAATACTATTAAAACGCCGTTCAGTTCCGGACTTAAAATTTTATTTAAACGCCGTTCAGGTCTGGATTAAAATTTAAACCAAAAAGGGGATTATTGAATTTGATATTGTTTTAGAATTACCACTATTACAGTACAAAATACTAGCAACACGCCTCAGAAATAAAGTGGGTGTTATAAAATAGCTTTTATTTTGGTCATACACTGAATTGCTTAGATTTACAAATTATGGGATATCTAAATATAAATGATTTTTTGTCTTTAACCAATACGCCCGCCATTTTCACAAATCTGGTTTAAAAATCGGATGAAATAGAAATTATTCTAGTATTTTTCTGTCGCTTTTTTTAAACCCATCACCTCTATAAAAAAGAATACGCCATTAACCTTAAATTAATCGAAATAAATGCACTGTAAACAACCGATGCCAATAACTGACACGCTTGTTTAAACAATTACCAGTCTAGGCCTTCAAAAGAAAGACCGTAAAGTGATTTTCAATCCGACTTACCAAGAAATGTCAAATAGCAGCTGTTAAAACTTAGTTGCTGGAATGTTGGCTTCCAAATTAATTGCAATGTTATAAATCGTTTTATTGCGTCATAAAAGTAAATGTGACTTTGTTAGGAATTCGCTCGTTTTTTTCCAGTCATTCTAGGGGGGAAATATTCGGAGATTTATGATGTACAAAGAAAAAGAAAAACGGTAAAAAAACGAAGGTTATTTGATCTCGCCAAGATTAAGCACGAAACGAGAAAAACAAAAATGGATTATATAAGCGGTTAATACATTTTTTTAAATATCGTGTCAAAATGTGTAGGATTACAGGTATTTTGTCGTGATCATCAAATAAAAGTTGTTTTTACGATCAAACATAATCGATTGTATAATGGTGGCATGTCAAGGCGTGTCGGTTAAAGACAGATCACTGCCACACCGTAAATACATCTTGGCAGTAACCAAATCACTACACAGCAGCCTATTCCTCATTTTCTGCTGCGATTCTTTTCTCAATGCCTGGCGACTGCACCACCTCGCACGATCGAGAAATCTCGAGTCCGCGACCGCCAAATTCACCGCTAATTCCCGTCGATCATGTAAACAGAACAATTCTCCGTCAAAATCGCAGTTATTACCGAGTCTGTGACCATCAATCAGTCACTGAAATCAACAAAGCGACTCCGTGCTAAATCGCATGCGACCGCGGTTTTCCAAACATAAAAACCCTCCCAATACAGCAGTTTCGCCTGAAACGACACGGCTTTTGATAGGCTTGTTTATGTCTTATATTAGCGCGACGGATCTAACTGTGCTTTAATAGTAGAGCTGGTGACGTTATCTTTAAATCGATCGAATGTGGTCTACCTTTACACCCGGCATAATTTGAGGACAAAAATTTCATGTCCATTTCTCCACAATTTATTTTTTGTTTATTTTTAAAGAAACGTGGACTTTTATAAGAAGACTTTCTTTGATTTTTGGTCCCAATTTTTGATTTTTGGTCACAATGACAATTCTATTTGTACTAATTTTTGTTTGTGATCAGGCGACCGGCGTTACACTAAGCACTTGACCAGTGTTTTAAACCTTTGAGAAAACTGCTTTCATTCAATCAGTGTCAAACTGGACAGAGGTTACAGGTCATAGGTCAAGGGTCAGGAGGTCACGTCACTCTTCTCACAAACACGTGACCTATCGGCTAACAGCCAATCGCGGAGGTCAAGGCTTATCTGGCGGAACCTCTGGATTGAAAGCGGAAATTACGAAGGAAAATATATCATCGACGTCAGAATCGAAAATATATCATTATCGACATCAAAATGTTATACACAATGCACAAATAACAAAAACGGTAAAATGGTGTTCAATAACCGAACAGTAATGATATCTTAAGATGTTAATGTCATGATAGACTTCAAAATGTTTTGTCACAAAATCGAAGTCAAAACAAATGTCACCGTTCGAAAAACAATCGTAAATCAACTGTTGTTTGATCGCTAAGCGGAATAACTTTATGAACTTGGTAACCCAAGACATACATATAACGTGTATATATTTAAGAGAAGTATACATCTTGATATTCTATGCTGGTGTATTGATCTGACATTGGTTTTAAAAATTGATTTGTATAAATTTTACTGTGCAGATGGTTTTATGGAAATCGTGTTTTGATGGACATTGTACAAGGAAAGCTTGTGACCAGGTTGTATTGTGTAAGTCAATGGTACTTTCCACAGGGAAGCAAATATCTAGGTGCTTTTAATTGCAAACGTATAAATATGTTTATATGACCGTACATATGACGTACGTACATGACCATACATTCCCATGTCATATTCCTACAACTCAAAATTATCTAATGATTCAAATTAAAAGGTTTTTGTCGTTCAAATTTAAGGTAAAGTGTAATTATCCACATACTGCATTAGCTTAGTAACTCGGTAATTGAAAGGGGTGTATTACAGTGCACCTGAGCAAGGAACTTTCCATTTTTCCAACCCGGTGATAACTAATGAGTCGTCCAAATTAAAAGTCATGTCTGATTATCCACACTCTGTAATTAATTGCTTCGGAAATTTGACAGTGGGCATGAGGTTAATTATTGTGCACCTGAGTATTCCACGCCAATCAAGTGGTATTTAATTTATCAATATATATTACAAGTATTAAAATGGCACATTGCATTCAATAGCCCGGCTTTGGGCACTCCCGTTTTGGACGTGTTCCATGAACATACTAATTGGCTCGACACGCATGGATAAGTAATATTTAATCGGAGCTTTCGTTCATTCATCCAATTCTACCAAATCCTATAATATTTCAACGAAGGTATGAATTATATGTAATCTATTTTTAACAGTTAAGATATTTGGCGACAGTTTGTCCTAAAATCCCGGTTTCCGGCGATAACTGTATATTTGATTGTATCGCTCGTCTAATTTGCCAGGGTTTCAAATAACAGAAAACCTTGCCAACAAAAACGCATTATGGAAATGAAAGCGGTTTGCCCGACTGTCTTATTACGAAGGTATACATTTTAAAGCTAAACATAATGTGGCGCACTGCTGGTATGGTTCGTGTAGTTTTGCAGTCTCATTGCAGTGCAGAAGTATATATAGAAAATGACCCATATTTAAGAATTGATGGAAACGATCTGGACAGAAACTATCACTTACCTCGCCAATGGACACAACCGCAGTGGTTAGTGGTCACAATAGGTCAAATACCGAAACCCATGGAACATTCTAGAAATAGATACGTTCTAGGGAATATATATAATTGCATAATATGGAAAATATTTATAAATATCAGATAAAAGAACCTTCCACAAACATCTATAAATATCAGATGAAAAGAAACTCGCACCCTTAAATTTGCGCGCTTTGGGATAATAGCTATTATTTTCTCTCAGAATGATTGTCATTTCGACCTCCAAAATTTGAATTTAGTTTTTCCGAAATTAGTTTTTGCGTTGACGGCTTTGGCAGGGTTAGCTGCGTTTTAATTGCGAAGTGTGCGGATAGCGGCCGGCTCTGACAGATGAACAATTTTGTTCCACACAACAATTCATGCAAAACTCTTCAAGTAAAATCTGATAACGTTATCACAAAATCGCAAGGGTTTCGTTGCGTTTGACTGACAGCAACTTGTTTTCCCAGTTACTTTGTTTGTTTATTAATCTTAAAATACATTTAAGGCCAGTTCTCCTAAAAGGGATTAACGAATTTTTGTGCCGCCGAAAGGTTTAGTGGCGAGTCTGTAGACGCAATTTTGCCGGATTATTGCTGTTCGTTATTACCGAGATATCCTTAAAATCCAATTAAGCTAAAGCGAAACCGACTTTGGTCATGCACAAAGGCCATGAGCAACACGAGCAACTTAGCCGAATTAAAAATTGCCATTTTATAACTCGAGTCAACGCTGACCTCACATTAGCTTTGGACACAAACATAACATCAGCTATTCTTGGCAGTCGCGACCCAAATAAGGTATTTCGCTGTTGAGAATTACGCTTTTTTATTAGAATAACCGTAAACAACTCAGACATGATTTAAATTTCCCAACAGGAATTTGGTTAATTATGCAGACGGTACGCCATCTTTAATTTTTAGTGGTAAGTTATGAATTTTAGGAAAACACATTGGTATTTACTAGCTAAAACAGGAAATTACGGGAATGTAAAACTTTGAAACACAACTAATACTTCATTAGTTTTAATTTCCTTTCAAGCAATAGTTAAAACTTAAGAGTAAGCGTGGATCCGGGCAAGTTTTCGGCACTACGACGATTAATTTCCCTAGTAATCATGAGTTCGAGAAGATAAGAATTCAGTAGAACGTATTGCCCGACCATTTAAGTGGCAATTAATCAATTTCAGCGATAAAACGCTTGACTGTAGTCGTTCAAAGATAAAACAAACTCGCTGTACAAACAGGCACCCGACAAGTGTACCAGCACTGTACTGCCTTTCTATTGTTTCGTAAACAATATGAACAAACAGGCTGCTGTCAGTCAAATACAGCTACCAGCAACTGCTTCGAACTGCTGGTAGAGTGGGTTTAGGAAACGTGGCCATACAGTTTAATAACCTCATTTCCACTCCAATAACGAGTAATTTACGCCCAGGCCTTTGGCGGTGACTTCTATTTGAAGATTTAATCCGCAAATCCCGTTTGATAATGGTGTCAATTTGGAAGTAACCCCAGCCGTTTTCGAACTGTCAATACGATAGTTCTTTATCCTCGCTATTCCCTGGGCTGTATTAAATAAAACCATTTAATTTCATTACCGGTTGGTTTCTCAAATGGGACTTTGAATCCTCTGACATTTTAGAGACGGCTTTCACACATAACTTTAGATAAACTGTATCATGTGGTTTTTAATAAATTCATGCCCAATCTATACCGTTAAAGTGGCCAAATAAATGTCGTTTTCCCTTTTTTGTTTGTCATAAACAATTATAAATAACTCTTTATGGTAGAAAAGTAATATTGTTGAATACTTAGGAGCCGACCCATCCAAGAGTTATATTCTCTTGGCTGACTTAGCCAACATTCCAAAGCCGATAGTTTGGTAATTTCGCGCTGAATTTGCCAGAAAGACTTCGTTAGAATGATTTATTAAGGTCTGGAAACTCTCCTACTGGGTCCAGTGTCAAGAAAACTAAAAATGATCGTCCATTTTCGAAATACATCAGACGTGTTATCAAAACGCCGTAATTTGTCACCGAAGGTGCCTTTAAGCTGTATAAACACGAATCTCTATTCGCTGCTCAGATAAAAGCCCTTATGTCCGTTGTGATAGATGAGGCCTAGGCGGGAAAAATTTAATTGGATAGTTTCGTTATTTGTATTCTAGGGGGGTAGGCGACCTGTATTGAAGGAGTTTATTGCCAACAAGGGCTGCACAATTGCGGCGTGCCCCGCGAAATTCAGCACTCCACTGTTAGGAATATAATCAAAGTAGTGATTGATTAAGCACTCATTCCGCCAGTTGATAGATCGGCAATCAACCCGCTTTAAAGCACAGCGGCCAAACTAATACATCAAGCAGAAGTAAGAAAGACGAATCGGCACTTGGCACTCTCGTGACAGCCCGATGATGATATATCACAATAGCGCGAATCCGTGTTGTGTTTGTCTCGCTCGGGCAATTTATTTTCATCATCGAACTTTTTTCTGCGCATCTCTGTTTTCTTTTGGCCGTTAATTAAAACCGATGCGCGCTGGACTCTAATTTCGGTCAATTTTCGTGCGTTGTTAATATTGAACGGAGTTCACGGCCAACTGGTTTAACAAACTTGATGACCTTTGCAATTAAATTTGCGACGCATGGAATTCGTGAGTTCGCGGATTTTGCATCGTTTTGCGGATTTTCGTCAATTTAAGTACCATGTTTATAGGAATTTCCCCAACGATAATTTTAATGAAAAGGATATGGCTACATTGAATTCTTGTAAAAAGCATTATATATATATAATATATTTCCGGCGACAAAAAATGCCTTGGTTGTTCGCTAGACGTGAATAGAACAACATTTTTATGTTTATTTCCGGGGTGGAAAAACGCAAGGCGCGTTATCACACAGGCAATCGAGAGATTACCTCCCCACCGATGGGTTGCCGGAGCTATTTCCTTGTGTTGTATATGATGTAGAGCTTTAGGTATCGTGTTCAGCAATGTCCGTCAAATAACAAACCCAAGGACACAACCGACTAGCTGGCGTTTGGTTTCGATCCAAGAAACTGACGGTCCGACAAACTACTATATTAAGTTACATGGCTGACTTCGTAATATAACTAACGAAAGGCGGAATTCGGCAGATTATGGCGATCAAGAGAGCTGGTCTTCGGATCGTTTTCAGGAATTACGCCGCGAATTACATTGCTTTTCGCATTAAATAAATGGTATACAAAAAAGTATTTTAAATACGCGTTTTATGTTTTTTTCCCGAAACGTTTTTCTATTTGTTGTGAAATACACCCGTTTTACAAAAAAATGTTAAAAGCTTACTTCAGGTTAGCAAGCCTTTCGGCCAAATTTGTAACATCAACAAGGAATGTGGCATTCAATTAGGATATAAGTATTGACCTCAACCTCTGTATGTATTTTGTATGCCTTTTTATTCATAAATCTTACGACGTAGCCTATATTCGTCCAACCCACACTATTATAGCAACAGCCGAATCGTTTTTGGTTCGCAATGCAGTATGTATTCGTGAAGGGCTGTCGTTGTTTTCAAAAGCTTTACTATGTCTGCACAGACTGCGCCAAATAACTTCATGAATAGTCCTATTATAAAAAAAATCGTTTGTGGTAATCTCGAGTAAAAGTTTTACTAAAATAAACTCAAAGCTACAGACCGACTTGCGCATAATTAGCATTCCTTTATAGAAGTATAAAATAACCATCGGGAGCGGCAAAACACGGCAAGAAAAACGAGAATGTCAGTTATAAACAGCGGCTGACGATAATTTCTCGTATTGGTAATTAAGAAACATGTAACCTGCAATTACAGTCAATTATTGCTGTCGGAATTTCACCACCGCATAGGAAGAAAATCGCCTTTTCACCGCAACGTCTAAATTGTGTGTCGAACCAACACAAATTAGACGTTCGGAGGTGTTATTCTAATGCTCAGCCTCATTATCAAGTGTAAACTCGAGTTCGGTTGAAATGCGTCGCGTTAAATTAAGCTCGAAAAAATATGACGATTTACAGGTTCAACATTTCTAAAATATTTGTTGCCACTTTCTTTGTGTGGAATACCTATAAACTCCACCAAATTAGGACCGGGTGGGGTTAAAACAAGAATGAAACGTCAGGTTACCTCCTGCCCATGCTTGGTTACTGGAGATATTGTAGTAGGCCTATGTTGTTGATGTTAATAATGTCCAGTCTATTTACTAGTATGTTGTTGATGTTAATAAATGTTCAGTCTATTTACTAGTATGTTGTTGATGTTAAAAAATGTCCAGCCTATATTATTAATAGGATTTGGGACAAACAGCCATAATATTAATCGGGCATTCCTTAAAATATAACATGACCGTAGTCACCACAGTTACGATTTGTCGCGCTTTGTCGTACAACATAAAATAAACGATTTGTGGTATTTTAGACTTAGAGTAATCTTAGTTTGTATATGGCGCACAATAGATACCAAGGGTCCTTCTACATAAGATTACACGAAAAGCAGCTGATTAGAACCCAAGCAAGCCTTATTATATTTCTCCAACCTTTATGGTTCATAATATATATGTTGAACTTTTATATAGACCTTCAGGAATAATCTGTTTTATAGAAAACACACTACATGAGCTTCGGAAATTTGACTGCCATCGACCAGAATATCACGAATGCGGAGCCATTCATTTAATGCGCAATATACAGTTATTTTTTTTCATTTGTTGGAGCTACATTAGTCTGCATTCGAACAGTTTCGGACAAAACCATGCGTTAGCTGGTCGGTTGGCGGTGCCACCTGAATACAATTAAATACTGGGTGAAATTAAACAGTAACAACGTATTAATCATACACAACATACAGCAATAGATTCGACAGCTGGACTCTGGGCACGAGTTTTGTTTGATAATCGTTGATATTTCCTACAACACGGTTTTCCCTGACGAATTATGCCACGATAACCAGAGAATAAATCGTCCTTGTATAGATTTCCCAATCAACCAGGATAGAAATGACACATCCATCCTTTCAAACGTAGAAGTTTGGATAAATCAAATATTTATACCAGCCTAGCAATTTAAAGAGCCGAAGCTGAAAGCAGAGACTATATATTTAAAATAATGAAACGTTTTAAAATTGTATATAAAAATTCTTAAAACGAAAACAAACACACGATTGTGTTCAGAATTTTTAGCAATTTTTCACTGTCGATATATTCCAACCTAAACTAATTTGTGGCTTTTTGACAGACGTTTGTTTATCGCAGAACAGTGATTTACCAAGGGAAGTGGTATTAATAATGAATGGAACGCGTAACGCTATCCATCATCCAGAATAGAAACGTTTACTGGAATTGCAAGGAAATCAGCTTTAAGTAATAAAGATATGGATAGCACATTCATACTTATCTCTGGCGATGAGAAAGGTGCACGGTATAAAACGGACGAACGTCAAATTACTTCGCGCCAACTGTTATTGCAGTGTTGTCTATTATTGAAACGTTGTTTTAACCCATTAATCTGCTGAATAATGTAAATGTTTACGAATTGTCTTAAAGCCACGGACTCAACCGAATAATCCAGTTGCTAATTTCGATGCACCAACCTTTTGGTCGATAAAAGACAGAGCAGCAGACGGCAGGACATGCCGATTTAATATATGTTTCGGTCATGTGGCCGATAAATATTTTTACTTTTATATCGGGCCAAGTTTCGATCCGATAATAGGTTCGTTGGTAAAACCGTGTTATGTATAAGAGTCGGTATATGTATCGGTTGCGTTAACCATTCGGCCACACGACCGTACACACTCCAATATTTTTTTACCGAGCCAAGTTTCGAACCCATGATGGAATCGTCACTAGGACCGTTTTTTGTATAAGAGTTGGTATATGTATCGGTCGCGTTAACCATTTGGCCACACGACCGTACACATTCCATTTTTTTCTTTGTGGGTACCTTATGTGCAGCATCTACACCTAGTGATGGAAACGTTTTTTTTATATTTAGTAATTGTGTTTATTTTTGGCAACGCATTATATATTGAGTCGGCAACCTACAATGTTTTGGGTGATAAAAACATATTGCTATGTACATATATTACATAAGAGTTTATCAAAACTAAAGTTTCTGACCCCAAACCCAGTTCAAACGTCTAGCCGTCAAAACACTGTAACAGAATCTATACAAAGGGTGTGTAGGTTATCTGATGACAGCATTTGACAATTGCTTCTATACTTATTTCTCACCACCAGGAAATAAATGACAACTGCAGACCACGTTGCAAGACATTCCCGCTTTAATATTTTCCCGCGCATAACAAGTCAATTGTTTCGACATAAAGTGACTGGCGACGTCATAAAACGGCATTATGAACTCATTATAGCCACTTGTGAAGCGGGCTGCTGTTTCAAGCTAGCTATAAAGTGGCCAGCAGCTAAAACACATGTTACGACCGTATAATTGTATTTGTACACCTGTAACGTGCGTTTCTCTTTCCATATCAAGCTATTTTTAACACCGATGGCCCAATTTCGCACTTAGTAAATCGCCCTTTGATCTACAAGCGCTTATTTCGCCACTTTTGTAAAAAAAAAGTTGACGAAATTTGTCATAAAAAAACAGATCTATGATAACAGACTTTCTTTTTTCGAAATGTGAATTTTATTGAATAAATCTTCGACTTTAATGTCTTGTGCCACACTAATAAGTCGTGTAGAGTTTCGTTCATTAAATCACTGTAATTGGCTGCTTCAATATATTGGTGGAGCTTGCCAAACTTATATTGCTGGATTTTGGCGTCAGTTAAGTCCAAAATACCGTTGCTTGTCCAAAGTCTCTAACGATTAAATCAGTTTTACATATCTACAAGCTGTTTTACATGGTCTACAACTCCCAATAGACCGACTGTCAATCCGAACAGTCCGTTTGATATTTAAACGATTGCTGAGTAACAGACACAGTTGATTGATGTACTCTAGTAGAGTTAAAAGCGCCGAAACCGCCAAAGCTTGTCGAAACGACCTGAATTCCCTTGGCGAAACGACGGGCCTAAAGGTTCAAAGGCGGTTTAGATTAAGTGCCGTTAGCTCGTACCAGACCCCATTAATATTCCGATAATTTTATTAACTCCGTTCAACCGGGTTGCGTGTAGGGAACTGTCAAGGTCGTGACCCCTATTTACCCCCTAGGGAATGACCTCATATTAAGCAACCTCCAGCAAAATGCTTACACTGAATCAACCTTCTTTTAGTCTTTTACGCTATGTATATTTATACACAACGTAACTCTAAATCGGACAAGTTATTATTTTTCTTTAAACGGGAATGATTTTTTTAACTTTTTGATTTTTTAAATGTTTTTAAGCTTTGAATTTAGGTTTAATAGGATTCTTCAGAAGAAATTCCAGGTTCCTAATTACAATGAAGGTTCCTCAGACTAGTACGGTCGAGTGGCCAAATGGTTAACGCAACCGATACATATACCAGAATATAAAAATGGACCGAGTAACGATCCCATCATGGGTTCGAAACTTGGCTCTGTTAAAAAATGGTTCTTTGGACTAGAACCGTCAAGTGGACCAATGGTTGATTGGACTGTTCATATACTGTCTATTAAATAAAACACTGTCCGGTAACGAGCTTATCATGGGTTCGAAGCCTTAGCCCGGTAACCATGCAACAACGCCAATTGCCTTGCCCAATGACACAACCGAATGGTCAGTGTTTGGTTTTGAACCCAGTACCATTTGGCTGAGTCCATCTAACGGTTAGAGATCGGTTAGATTCTAACCGATCAGACTATAAGTACCAAATAAAATAAAAATGATTTTTAAAGCTGCATATAAGTTTCGAAATATATTTTTCGTCATGGCAGTCGCGTTTATTCTTTTATTTACCCACCCAAGTCTCGAAACCATGATGGGCTATACGCCATTTTTGTATAGGAGTTGGTAAACGTAACCATCGCCTTTACCATTAGGTCACACGACCGTACATGTTATGTATTTTAATATGAAACTACATATATAAACTGATGGTGCTAACCGCACGACAGATCGAATTCGTGTTATAATCGATGACAAATCAGCATATGAGCTACAACAACAGCTGGTTATGAGAAATAAACCGAAACCTTAAATCAATGTCGTTTCGAGTACGGTCGGTAAGCGTGACACACAATGGGGTATTAAGTGTATTCTCAACGAGCGTTTCGCGATTATTATTTATGACCTCATCGAATAGTCAAATCGTGTAAAATTAGTGACGTCATCGATGAATTGTTACAGTCGCGAGTGCACTTAACAGTGGGGAGGGTTGTTGTGTCATAGACTCCTATTTTACAGACGGAACTGGATACTTTTAAAGCGGCCGCGAAGTTTCGAACGAGCGATGAGCGTAACTACACGTCATTTTTAATCGACATGGTTCGTGTATAGGATATTTATTTTTAAGCCTATCGATGGGAAAACGCAAGGAATGTTTTTTTAACCGAGCCAAGTTTCCAATCCATAATGGTCTCGTCACCAGGACCGATTTTGTGTATAAGAGACGGTAGATGTATCGGTCGCGTTAACCATTCGGCCACACGACCGTTCAACGCAAGGAATTGTTAACACACGGCCAATGGTCAGCTCACCTCACGTCCACCGTGGTGTGACCGGAGCTATTGCAGTGTGTTGTGTATGATTCAGACGTTCATTCAATTTTGTAGAACCCATCATTTCACTGAGTTCGGGCAATGTCCGTTAAGTGGACACAACCTACTACTTTTAGTGACCGTTTGTAAATCCGCCATGCTAGCTATTCGGCCACATAAAGAGCTATTGACAAAAGGGAAATACTCTTTAAACAGTTCTGTGGCCAAGTGGTGAACGCAGTCAATTCACACACAGATTTTTAAATAAAAATTAATGACGGCGTTAATGACGAGCCCATCAACTTCGACGATGTTTTTTATTGCATTTTAAGACCGGTGCTGAGTGAGAACTTTATAGACTGGATTATTGGGCGATAGTGAAAGGGATTGTCATCGACGACTGGTTAACTTAATCGGCTTGTTTAGTAAAATAAAAAAGTTTAAATCTGAACCAAATATGTGAATTTGTAAAGCTGTAAATATGTGAAATATTGTATACATGGCGGATTTTACTGTGTTTATTTCGATGTCCTTGCCGGAAAATTGTTTGTTTTACAATAAGAAAAATCGAAGTGTCAAAAAAGGCGTATAAGGCCTTCAGCCGAAGGACTTTGGGGTCGAAACCAATCGCTTGCTAGTTGGTTAAGTCCTTGGAAAAAACACCTAACAGACGTTAAATAATATAAGTGAATTATTGGGTCTTACAACAATTAAAAAAACGCCTCAATCATACACAACACTCAGCTAAATCTCCGATAACCCGATTGTGAAAACAAAGAGGTCTGGCGATTGCCCGCGTTTTCGCGTGTTTTCATGTGATAAGCATGTGATGTAGTCTATCTATTTCCTTAAATGTCGAGAGAGCGTTCTCCTAACCGAATTCGTTTAAAGGCCGAACGACTTTGAGAATGACGGCCTTTGAAGCTTCTAATTTTGGAACCATATACCTACACTCTTTGGCTTAGCGGCGTACGCGACGTGTTATTACACGACCCAGAAAAGGCGAAAACCACTTTGCTGACTTTTAAACCGAAAATCACCAAAACTTCAAAACAGTTCGACTTTTCAATTAAACGGTCTCGGCAACAGCGACGGCGTCAAATTAATCGTTAATTTACAAGACACTTATTATACAGAAGTCGCGATTACACTCATTAAAAGCCGCGTTCCAAGCTGACGAGGTCGTCTAAGCCTTATCGGAAATTAAAATCATACTTACGAGCGTATGGTGTAAAAGGGGACGTGTTTTTAACGTTAAAATTCAATTTGGCCGGTCATAACGAAGATGAAAAACGTATCGCTCAATTGGGTTAACGCATTTCAAATTTAAAGAGGTAAACACAATTAGCATTTTGGCAATAAATGGATATTAAAATGATTATTAATGATAAATTGAAAGCAAAAAACAGCAAAATTAGTTCAAACACATTTATTTAAATACGCGTGGTTTTATTTGGAGTAAAACAGGGACCAAACGTTATACCCAATAGACATTAAATCGGGTAGTATTTCCAAATTAATGAAAACAAGATTTTGAATATAAAAGACTTAAAGAAAAATCTTAAGTTAAGCTCTACCAATACCAATGGCAATATGGTGACTCTAAATACTACAGGGTCGCTAAGATTGGTATGGAACGTAATTCTAACCCTGTCCCAAACACTAATCTCAACCCCAGAACTAACATAAACCCCAACCCTAATATAATGTCATGGCCTTTGCAATTACGAAGTATGGTTAACGATCCAAGCGTTCCTGCAATATTTAGAGGTACCGATGGCAATAGGCTTTGGGTGGAGGGAATGGTCAGACAAGAGTGAAAAAATAAACCATTTGGCAAGTTTAATTCATTAACTGTTTTAAAAGCACAATTGCCTGGGCCTAGTGGACTAAAGGGGTTCTGCCAAATTAAAGGAACATTTAGAATTCTAGATCATACACTATATACCCACTGCAATAGCTTCGGTAACCCGATGGTGGGCGCGAGGTGATCTGACGATTGCCCGTCTGCTAACCCTATTTATTTTCCCATTCACGGGGATAAACATGAATATCCCAATTCTCCAATCCATGGTAGGCTGGTCACAAAAGGCGTTTTTGTATAGGAGTTGGTATATGTATCGGTCACGTTAACCGTTTGGCTACACGACTGTATACTAACTGTTGCGGTTAATCTGAAACCGAAGTCCTAAATTTCGTCTCTCTGGTGACACGTGGCGGATAGAATATTGTGTTAAAAAAAAAATATTGTCTATTGTTAAAAATATTGGGCCATCTGATTAAGTTTCTGGAGTTATTATAGTGTGTGAATGGTTATTTGATTCATATCCTCGTAGGTGAAAAACCAGGCTTTATCCACGGGTGTCGTAAAACACTCCATGCTCACAGTCAAGTTGCTGGAGCTATTACAGTAGGTTGATGGGTGGTTCATTTATGTTCTTGTGGGTGGGAAACCAGACTTTATCTATGGGTATCGTAAGACATCTTAAGCCTACAGTCAAGTTGCTGGAGATATTACAGTGTGTGGATATTTGGTTCATTTTTATCTTCATGGGGCGGAAGCCAGTCTTTATCCACGGGTATTATAAGACACATCATGTTCACAGTCGAGTTGCTGTAGGTATTACAATGTGTGGATGGTTGGTTTATTTGTATTCTAATAGATGGGAAGTTAGGCTTTATCCACGGGTATAGTAAGATACCTCCTACCCTTAGTAAAGTTGCTAGAGCTATTACAGTATGTGGATGGTTGTTTTATTTAAATCCTCGTGGATGAGAAGCCAGGCTTTATCCACCGGTATCGTAAGACACCTCATGCTCTTAATCAAGTTGCTAGAGCTATTACATTGTGTGGATGGTTGGTTCATTTATATCCTCCTGGGTGGGAAGCCAGGCTTTATCTATGGTACCGTAAGACACCTCATATCCTTCGTAAAGTTGCTGGAGGTATTATATTACAGTGTGTGTATGGTTGGTTCATTTATATCCTCATGGGTGGAAAGCCAGGTTTTATCCACAGGTATCGTAAGACTTCATATATATCAAAACACATTTTTTTCTTGTTTTATATTTGCGATGCAGCAGGACAACGAAAGAACGAAAGGAACAAATTAAACGAACGAACGAATAACGAACGGGGCCGTAACATTAAACCTGGAATGAATTTGTGAAACTAACCCAAAATAACTGAATGGAAATTTCCCAAAATTAACAAACCAACAATTTAACTGATTCGTTGATAGATATATATATAGTTAGTGCAAATTGATTGGCGTTTTCAAGTTTCGTTATTTCTAAAAAAAATAATATCTTCTCTAAGCAATCGTCGTAAAAAATAACAAGATTAAAAAGTTTTGTTCGTCTGCTCTGTTTCTTACTGATTTTGCTGTTCTGGGGTGAGCGGCGGGGTCAAAAGTTCACCCTCTGACGTCACGACGGGGTGGGGAATCCCCGTCGGCTCGTTCTCGTGCAGAGTGACGTAATGGGCGGTGGTCGGGTCTACGGCGTAAGGGGCGTACTGCGCATGCGCGCACTTTATGCTCTGCTGGTGGTACATTGGTTGCTGGGGATGGTTTCGACGGGTTAGCTCAGTGGGTTAGTGCGTGGTCTGTTAGCCGAAAGGTTGTAGGATCGAAATCATTTGTCCGGTCCGGTGGTCTAGCGGTTAAGCGCGTAGCCTTTCATTCGAAAGGTTGCAGGTGCGAAACTGGTCGCTAGCTAGTCGGTTGTGTTCTTGGGCAAGGCACTTTACGGACATTGCCTGAACCCTGCAGATTAATGGGTACTACCAAATTGAAGGAACGTGTCTATCATATACAACACACTGCAATAGCTCCGGTAACCCGATCGTAGGCGCGAGGGGATCTGACGATTGCCCGTGTGATAACACCCTTGGTTTTCCCATTCACAGGAATAAACATGAATATTTTATCCTATCCTAAATCAGCCGCTCACTAATCGGTTGTCTTTGTAAAGGCCCGACAGATTAGCTTAGTGGGTTGGTGCGTCGCCTCTTAGCCGAAGGGTTGCAGGTTCGAAACTGGTCATTACTTAGTCGGCTGTGCCTTCGGTTAAGTCACTTAGCGGACAATTCCTGAACCCAGTAGAATAAGATAGGATAATTGTGTTTACCCCCGTAAATGGAAAAACGCAAGAAGCGTTAATACACGGGTAATCGTCACACTATTTCGCTAAGTGCCTTAACCAAGGACACAACCGACTAGCTAGTAATTAGTTTCTAAAAAGCGACACACTGAGCAACGAAGCTGATCGGTGATTCTCAATCATACACAACACACTGTAATATCTCTGGTAACCCGACGGTGGGCGAAAGGTCATCTGACGATTGCCAGTGTGTTACCGCCCCTGGTATTTCCATTCACAGGAATAAACATGAATATGCTGTCCCAAGTATTAACACAGAAAAAAAAGTTTAAGATAATTTATCGGACACATCAGGGCCGTATATTTAAATGCAAGTTTCCATTCATAGATTAAATTTCTTTTTATACTTAAGCATTTTACACATACTTAAGCACCAACACAGAAACGAAAAAGTGAGATTGAGTACGAAAACACGACCGGACTTACCGACGGCATAATCTGGGGGTGTCCGTATGTGGGGGAGGCGACTAGTACTCTGACCGGCTGCTGGAAATAAGGTGCTTTGTGATGTCATAGTTGGGTTATTACGTTCAAGTTAGGTTGAGGGTTATCTGATGAGTAAGTCATGTCTGATTATCCACACACTGTAATAGCTCCAGAAACTCGACTGTGGGCATGAGGTGTATTACTGTGCACCTGAGCAAGCCACTTTACATTGCTCCAACCCAGTGGTATCTAATGAGTCGTCCAAATTGAAAGTCATGTCTGATTATCCACACACTGTAATAGCTCCAGCAACTCGACTGTGGTAATGAGGTGTATTAATGCGCATCTGAGCAAGCCAATTTACATTGCTCCAACCCAGTCGCATCTAATGAGTCTAAAATAGGCTCCAATGAGTGGGCATGGGGTGTATTATGGTAAGTTCTCAGTCTTGTATCCTAACCATTCAAATCTTACCTCAGAGGTCGGTGTATATAGAGGCTTGTCCACTACTGCCTCTGGTGGCCGATTTGGAATTGGATGAACCTAGAAGATTCAATGTTTAAAACTGAGTTGGGGTGGTAACTCTTTAACAAAGAGTCATTAATGAACCGGGTTCAGGCAATGTCCGATAAGCGCTTTACTCAGGACACAGCAGACTAGCTAGGATCTGGTTTTAATCCCGCAACCCTTTGGTTAGTGCCCTACACTTAAACTAACTGGGAAAACTAACTCTGGCTAAAAAGCTAAGGTATTTACAGATATCATCTTAATAAAATAATTACATTTAAATCATGTAAAAATACAACACACTGCAAAAGCTCCGGTAACCCGATGGTGGGCGCGAGGTGATTTGACGATTGCCCGTGTGTTAACCCACTTGCATTTTCCCATTCACAGGGATAAACATGAATATTCTATCCCTATCCCATTCACTACCACCTAGACATGATGACTACCTATGTCTTTCGCTGTTCCTTCACTGTAATATTTCAACTTGATTGATGAGTATTTATTATTGTGGGCGAAATAAACATATTTTTCTAAACATGAATAGCCTTTCTCAAATACCTCATAAATATAATATAATAGTCAACAAAATGCACAAGGTAACCAACATTATTCACCAACAGTTTTCCACTCTGGTGCTAAACTACAAGTCATTAAATTGGCGTGGCAATTGTCATACCTGGGTTTGTGCGGCGGATGGCACAGATCGTGGCACGAGATAACCCGTCGGCACAGCTTGTGTAGGCAGCGTGACTACGTTAAGCTGTTCTGGAGTGGACTGACTGACCGCTGGGCTGATCAACTGACCACAGGCTCCTCCAATCTGTGAATGGCAGTTGTCACTTGACTGTGTGCATGAGGTGTCTTGCGATACCCGTGGGTAAAACCTGCCTTCCCACCCACAACGATATAAATAAACCAACCATCCACACACTGTAATAGCTTCAGCAACTCTACTGTGGACATGAGGTGTCTTACGATAATTGTGGATAATGAAGCCTGTCTTCACACCAAGTCCGCTACATTTATTAATTTATAACCTTTTTTAATGACATGTTTTAACGACTGTTCGATTTGCCGTATTTTCACGTTCCTGTGTTGTGATTATATTCGTTTGCCATTTTTAAAAACTGGGGCAAAAAATGAATAAACTAAAAACTAAACTAAACTATCCACACACTGTTAAAGTGTAATAGCTCCAACAACTCGACTGTGAGCACGATGTGCATTTCAATACCCAGTGACGGTCACTGTTACAGCTATAAGTAGGCTAACGTAAAAGTAACAGAGTTGCCGAAAATATTTGAAACGATCGAAAACGTTTTTTAATTATTGAATTTTAGCCATCTAATTGCAAGGGTTGCATGGCAACCCCGCAACCCACCACCCCTGCAGTGACCCATCACAAATAACCAACATATATCTGGGGGTGTACCTACCGGGGTAGGGGGCCAGGGAAGATGGACGGTGCTGCATGGTTGACCCGCACACGCAGCAGCCGGGTAAGCGTACCCGGGGTAATGGGTGGCAAGTGGTTGGTACGTGGGTCCAGCCCCGTACATCAGGTGGCCGTGTGCGTAAGGCTGGGTGAGGAAGGTGGTTAGAATCGGGGTTAAAAGGGGATTTTAATATTGACCCCAATGATGTAGAGTTTTATAGAGGTGAAATATTTTTGTGTGTGTTCTATTCATTTGTTTTTATTCTGATTGGTTGCGTCTTTGGGCGAGGCACTTACGGGACATTGCTTGAACCCAGTCAATTGATGGGTTCTGCTAATTAAAGGAATGTCTGAACCCATGTACAACATACTGCAATAGCTCTGGTAACTGAACGGTGAGCGCGAAGTGATCTGACGATTGCCTGTGTGTTAACCCCCTTGGTTTTCCCATTCACGGTGACAAACTTGAATATCTTATTTTATAATAGAGAAACTTAATTAATGTTCTCTGATGTTCATCTGCTAAAACACAAGCACATAGGCAAGAAATTTATGTTTATTCTAGTAAATGAAAAATCGTAAGAAGCGATATCACACGGACAATATTTAAATGAATTATCTTGTGCCCACTGCCAGGTTACCTGAGCTATTGCAAATGGTTGTGCATGACTGAGATGTTCTTTTATTTTTGGTAGAACCCATTAATCCACTTGGTTCAGACAATGTCAGTTAGGTGTCTTGCTCAAGGACACAACCTTTTAGTCAACGGCTGGTTTGATCCCACAACCTTTTGCCCAACAGTCCATGATGACAATACTTTTGTCCAACTGGTTAGTCTGGTGGTTTAGTGCGACACCTTTCAATCGAAAGGTTGCAGGTGCGAAACTGGTCGCTAGCTAGTCGGTTGTGTCCTTGGGCAAGGCACTTAACGAACATTTACCCAAACCCAGAAGATTAATGAGTTCTACACTCGACCAAATTGCAGGAACGTGTATACCATACTCAGCACACTTTAATAGCTATGGTAACTTGACAATGGGCGCAAGGTGATCTGACGATTGCCTGTCTGTTAACACACAGGGATAAACATGAATATCCTCTCCATTATTTCCCCCACCCGAATAAATCAAACTCACAAACCTGGGGCTGTTGCAGGGGGGAAAGCATGGGGCTTTGTGAGAAGTAAGTTATCCCATTGCTGTTGGTGAACGACGCGTAACCCGCTGGGTGAACCACCCAGCTGCCGAGGGGACCCGGAACATGGATATCTGTAGTGTCTTAAGTTTAGTTTATTTTTAATCATTTTATGCCCCAGTAATAAAAAATTGCAAAATAATCAAATTACGATACAGGAACAGGAAAAGACGGAAAAAACGATTGGACGGTGCCAATTGTCTCCTACTGAAATTTAAACAAATTTAAGCTAAAATTTAAAAAAGAAGAAATTTGTCCGAAAACAAGGTTCACCTTTAGGAAAGCATATTTGTTGCTTACGGACAGCCTGTCCAATATTTAGTTTCTTTCCATTCAAGTATAAACAGTCCTCCTGTGAAGTAATAATGAAATTTATGAGGTCAATGGTCTTACTGTAGGAAACCATAAAGAAATGCTCATGATTATAGGATAGGATATTCATGTTTATCCACACAGGCAATCGTCAGATCACCTAGCGCTCACCGTCGAGTTACCGATAACTTATCACTGGAAAACTGGTGTCAACAGTGTAGTTGTAAAATAATATACAGTGGAACCCTGCTTACCTGACCACCTATGGGACCGTCATCAAGCGGTCGCGTTAGCGGGGTGGTCGTGTTAGCGAATTTTGCTTTGAAGCAAGTTGTCGTCATATGCAGCCAAAACGTTTGCCTTTTTACTAATTTTGTACTAAATGCCATTATTTTTTGCAAAAAGATTTTAAACAACTGTTAGTTCTGAAATTTATCTTATAAGATTCAGTTCTGTTTGCCACAATTTTCTTTGTGTGTGTGTACGCGCTCATGTAAGCTTATTGTTTTGATCACAAAAAAAGCACATTATTGGGCACGTGTGCTCGTTAAATTTGAAGTTTTGGACCAAAAAATGGCGGTCCTGCACTGGAAACCGGGGTGGTCGCGTTATTGAAACAGAATGCAATGCATTACCATAGTAAATTATTTGGGACCGCACTGAAGTGGTCCTGATAATGAGGTGGTCGTGTTATCGAGGTGGTCTTCAAGTGGGGTTCCAATGTACACTTTTTGACTGGTTAGTTAAATTAGTAAGAGATTTGTTCTGTACTGAAAGGTTGCGGCATCAAAACCATTCGCTGATCAGACAGTTGTGTTTAATGGATATTGCCTGAACCCAGTGAATTAATCGACGTGGATAAATACAAGCATCCAATTATATGACATCGAGCACAGATGTATGGATGGTGCACTGGTAACTGATAGTCTGATACATTACGTATTAGCTAACTGACTGACCAAAGAAGGTTTTTAAACTAGTAAATTTGCAGTGGCAATCCGACAACAAGACTATTACAACTTACATTATTAATCCAATCCACAGGGATAAACACAAGCATCCAATTATATGAAATAGCACAGATGTATGTATAGTGCACTGGTAGTTTGAAATATTTTACCTGATCACGGACTCTGTCAGCTTCTTCGGCTGTTTCAAACGTAACAAAACCGTACCTGTGATGTCATAATAAAAAATAGGTAAAAGGTTACCTGAGCGCAGTAGTTTAATGAGTTAAACAAAAACTGAAGTAATCAACCAATACATTCAACACACTGTATTGGCTTCAGCAACTCGACTGTGGGCACAAGGTGCATTACTGTGCACCTGACCAAGCCATTTTATATTGCTCCAACCAAGTGCTATCTAATGGGTCGTCCAAACTAAATATCTAATTATTCACACAAACACTGTTTAATAAAACAGTAAACCTACAGTACGCATGCAATAATCAATGAATATTTCACATTTGACATTCCTAATCCCTGGATTAATTAAAGTAATATCCCTATTCTGAGGGAGTTTCCCAAAATAAGGCTTTTACCCCTTTGAAATGTTGGCTCGGTCGCGTATTATCTTGGTGTCTTTTACAATCCCATAATTGCAGAAAAACTTTTGTAAGTCCTCTTCTTTAGTCTGAAAAAATAAGAAGTTAAAAAATGGTACAAGTAACTTTTGCCATGTTAGTTTCAGTTTCTTTTATCACAATATTAGTACACACGAACGAAAGTAGCAAACATGTTTCCACCACTAGGTGTTGTATTGAGCACCGGGTCCTCAATGTTTCCACCACTAGGTGTTGTACTGAGCACTAGGTCCTCAATGTTTCCACCACTAGGTGTTGTACTGAGCACGAGGTCCTCAATGTTTCCACCACTAGGTGTTGTACTGAGCACCTGGTCCTCAATGTTTCCACCACTAGGTGTTGTACCGAGCACTAGGTCCTCAATGTTTCCACCACTAGGTGTTGTACTGAGCACCTGGTCCTCAATGTTTCCACCACTAGGTGTTGTACCGAGCACTAGGTCCTCAATGTTTCCACCACTAGGTGTTGCACTGAGCACCGGGTCCTCAATGTTTCCACCACTAGGTGTTGTACCGAGCACTAGGTCCTCAATGTTTCCACCACTAGGTGTTGTACTGAGCACCAGGTCCTCAATGTTTCCACCACTAGGTGTTGTACTGAGCACCAGGTCCTCAATGTTTCCACCACTAGGTGTTGTACTGAGCACGAGGTCCTCAATGTTTCCACCACTAGGTGTTGCACTGAGCACTAGGTCCTCAATATTTCCACCACTAGGTGTTGTACTGAGCACCAGGTCCTTAATGTTTTCACCACTAGGTGTTGTACTGAGCACCATGTTTCCACCACTAGGTGTTGCACTGAGCACCATGTTTCCACCACTAGGTGTTGCACTGAGCACGAGGTCCTCAATGTTTCCACCACTAGGTGTTGTACTGAGCACCTGGTCCTCAATGTTTCCACCACTAGGTGTTGTACTGAGCACCAGGTCCTCAATGTTTCCACCACTAGGTGTTGTACTGAGCACCAGGTCCTCAATGTTTCCACCACTAGGTGTTGTACTGAGCACCAGGTCCTCGATATTTCCCCCACTAGGTGTTGTACTGATCAACGAGTCCTTAATATTCCCACCTTTAGGTGTTGTACAAAATTACCTTCTACATAGCACAGAAGTGACTATTGAATAAACAAAACACTCACAATCCAAGAACCCACCTTAAAATCTATCCCTCCCACAAAAATACGATTCGGGATGACTGTTCCGTATCTTGGGACGTTGCCGTCGGTTAATCCGCTAGAGGCGCTACTGGGCTGATAGACAGGGGACGGCGAATCGATAGTTTGCTGGGAAAAAAAGGAGTTGAAAAGATCATAGATTTGCGCGTTTTGATATGTGGCTGGTTGCCTGGTTCTTATATTATAAGACATTCTGTGTCCATATGTTAGATATTTTGCTTCTGACAGGCTTAGTTTGAAACCCATGATGGGTTGCAAATACCGTTGTTTTGTATATAATTGTTAGACTTTTAAGCGTGGTTCTCGATAGCCTGTAGTCAGCTTTCAACGTTGTGTATGAAATGCTTGTATTGACGTGATCGGTATAAAAACACAACTACACTAAAACATACAACAACAGTCATATAAAAGCAAATAGGCCGTAAAGTTTAACGGTTTTTAGCGGGAAAGATAAAGATAAAGGCGACAAGCAATTATTACCAATGTTGGTCACGAGGCCATCATGAGGTAATCAGCGCACACACTGATATAAGACATTGTAATATAATTCGGTATTTTTTACGGGGCTTGGTTTCGAACACGAGATAGGCTGGTCTCTAAAACCGTTTTTGTATAGAATTAGTAGCCCACCATGGTTACTTAGCTCGGTAAAAAATGTTTATAACACATTAAACTTTAGGGCGAATTCACGCGTTTTACAGAATAGTATTTTAGATTTGTAAAAGAAAACACCAGCTATGCACGCGGTTGGTATAGCTGGACAAAGCGGCACATCAACAGGGGCAGGGTTCTACATTAAGCTTGTAGAGAACTTTTTTGTTTGACAAGTTAAGTATAATTAGTAATAACATTCGTCTTATAAGGACAACACTACTAGGAGGAAAATTGCTCACTCAAACCATGGAAACCAATTTTCACCCTGCCCTAAACACTACTCTCAACCTCAAAACTAACCCTAAAAAAACCAACCCCAACTTTAAAACTAACTCTTATGCTCAATTTTAGTGTTTAGTTTCCCGCCTTTCTTCCTTCCCTCTTTTCCTCCTTTTAGTTTTTCCCGTCTTATAAAAAATAGAAGTTTTGTTTAAAAGAAATAACGTAACAACTACACGAGTTAATGTTGTGCCAAACTAGCATGTCGTATGATGATTAAGGGACCAGAACGGGAGTCGGACATCCGGTATAACGCCGACTTATTACATATTAGTTATTATATGAAAAAAACGAAGTCAAAATTCGAGTAGATTCTGACGCCGTTTTTGTTAAACGCGTCACTTTAGCCATCACGCAATTAGGTCAGACAGCGAAATGTTAAAATTTATCAATGGAGGATATACGAAATAACAAATGTTGACTTGGTTTTTATTAAACTTGCATTTGATTGTCATTTGGCATCGCTTTTTTTCGCGTTTGTTTCATCACAGGTAGAAAATGCATTTCACGTTGTTAAAGTACTGAAACAACCGCTAACATTTCGTAATAACTGTTCTTAACTCTTTCACTCCCGGCCAATTGCATTAATTTAAACATGCTGTCCCGCAGTGTTTTTTACAATTTTTGGTTATTTTTAAATTAGCACAGTTTTTCTCAAATTTATGCTATGATTTAATATTTAGTATGGTTGGAAAGATAATTTATCTCTCTTTTAAACAAACCGCACACCTAGAATCTACCTCCAATAAAGAATATATTATGTAAACTTTAGTGAACACCACTTTTTATGTAAAGAAAATTCTGCTCGACTTTGAAAATTTTAAGGTGCACTGACAAACGAAATACTCACTAATTATTGGTATGCCCAAATAATATGAAAATTGGAATGTAGATTGTCTAATAGTTTTTGTACTCAGGAAAATTTGAACTGTATTTGTATCTTCAGTAGTTTTTTTACTATTCCTAATTGAAATTTTCCTTTATTCTAACTATATTATGAAAAATTGAACCAAAACGCATTGAAGTTTTTAGTTTTGTAGAACTAAAATAGTAAAAAGTATAAATAAGAACAGTGAAGGAAGTGTAAAAAGGGCATACAAAAGCAAACAAACACAAATACTATAATCCAATATTCTTCAAAGCAGGGCACACCGAAACTAGCTAGTCTCGCCGCCTTTTTCTTTATCGTGCGCTCAGCAGGCCCAGCTGGATTCATGCTTTGGTGAACACGAAGCATAAACGCCTGCTGCGAAAACGTCACCAACGCTCTCCTTTTTTTCTCAACGGCACGAAATTCACAGAGAATGTAAAGAAAGACTTGCTTGACAAAAAGAGCTTCTCCGCAAGTTAACGCGACTTCTATTGGCTGAGTTAGTCACTTGTAAATTCGTGTAAAATCGATAGAAATAAGAGGCGAAGCCTTGAAAAAGAAAGGCTATCACTCCTCGCATTTTTAATATTTTTCCACGAAAATTACAGAGAATAAAATATAGGGTTTCCTTGATCGAATGAGCCATAGCTGAGGTCTCTACCATTACGCATTGTCGGAGAAATCGTTTTTTAGATTTGCACCCATTTATGTACAGGCGGGATACCATGTTTTCCCACCAACTCGCGATATATGGCGAGTTGGGACGGAAAGAGTTAAAGGAAGAGTAAAACATAAAAAATTAAGCATTTTTCGTGAGAGCATCCGTATGTTTTTTAACATAACCTCGTCAAATTAATTACCGCTAAATGCAAAAAATAAGCGGTCGTCTAGATGGCGTATAACCAATTAAGACCTCTATGAACGGCAGGATGTGACGAGTGGTACCCTCCATGAGTCATTGTTTTTAAACTAGTGTTTTGCTGAGTAACAATGGTGGTGATTCCCCAATGTTTGTTTTGTTGAAAGCAGCATGTGCTAGGCTGCGCGCCGGTGTTCTCGTTTAGCTGTAAAGTTTTGTAATCGTGGAGCAGTGCTT
>CH002517.1:226242-237722 GCA_000149265.1 Ciona savignyi
GTTTATCCCGAAAAGATGTCAAATTATTCGGAAAACATTTGTTTACGGATTTTTCAAAAAACAGCAGTGAATTTCTGAATTTGGGACTAAATGTTGTGAAACTGTTGCTTCGGGGGGAAGCTGTAATAAGGTCGGTTGTTTATTAAACTTTTTCATTTTACTTCAACCCAGTGATATCTCTGACCAGTTAGTCTGGTGGTAAAGAGCAACACCTTTCATCCGAATAGTTGTAGATTTAAAACTGTTCGCTAGCTATTCGGTTGTGTTGTGTCCTTGGGCAAGGCACTTAACGGACATTGCCTGTACCAAGTGGAATGATGGGTTCTACCAAATTAAAGGAATGTTTGTATCATAAACAACACGCTGCAATAGCTCCGGTAACCAAATGGTGGGCATGATGTGATCTGATAATTGACCGTGGTTTTCCCATTTATGGCGATAAACATGAATATCCTATCCTATCCTATCTTATCTAATGGGTCACATAAAAGTTAAATATTAATATACTATAATTGATACATCAACTCAAATCCATTTAAAGTTGTTCTAATCCAGTATCTAATGCAGTGTTTCCCAACCCGAGTCCACGGTCTCAAATAAGTCCGTGGAAGGTTTAAATGAGTCCGCAAGCACATCAACAATTTGTAAAACTTTTATTTGTTTTTGATCGTTATAAAAAGCAGTGATATGTTTTTATTAGCGAGATATTGTAACTCAAGGTAATTTTAAGTTTGTATTAGTGTATCGTATGCACATAGTTCAGTTACGATACACTTTTGACTTACGGTAATTGAAAATTGATGCACTTTGAGTCCGCAAAACTTTCGCTGGTAAGGAAATAGTCCGCGACCAAAAAAGGTTGGGAAACGCTGATCTAATGTGTCATCCAAATTGAAATTCTTGAATATTCACAAAATGCAATAGTTCCCAACAATTAGACTTTTTTCACATAAGTGTCCACATTTGATTATAAGTATCCACATAAAACTGCTACCATATAAATTATGTTTTTAAATGAACTGAACAAATGTTTCCAGCCCACCCCTGAAAGATCTTCACGCGTCAGTTTTGAATAAAATTCCGTCGCTTTTAAAAAAGTTGACAGGCTCTGCTCAGTTGCAGTAAGTTATTTTTTTTTCTATCTAGCTCATACTTTATGTTAAACCCAATCTGTTTTTACCTTGAGTTGATTGAATACAATTTATTTGGAAAGATGGGTTCTTCTAAATTAGAAACGTCCAAACTCTAAATCATACACAACACACTGCAATAGCACAGATAACCCGACGGCAGGCGCGAAGTGATCTGACGATTGCCCGTGTAATAACACTCCTTGCGTTTTGCCATTAACGGCGATAAACATGAATATCGTATCCCTATTTTTTTACTTGCATTGATTTAGTAGAGTTTTACCAGGTTTGACCAAACTTCACTTATATTATAAACCGGTTTCACTGTTAGTTAAAAGATTAATATAAAACAAGACAAATATGTACTTTTGTTATTCGGACATATTTGATTAAATGTAAGTTACATTCTTAAAATCCCTATGTACAATATGAAAAGTATATTTTTCTTTATGCATTTTGCCTAGACTATCCTACAACTCCATGCATTATGCTGTAATTGCTAATAGAGTTGAGTTACATTCCGAAACACCTCAATATAAAAAGTACAATTTTGACTTTATGCTTTTTGCTTAGACTATCCTACAACTCCATGCATTATGTTGTAATTGATAATGGAATTGAGTTACATTCCGAAAACAGCTCAATATAAAAAGTACAATTTTGACTTTATGCATTTTGCTGCAACCGTCCCATAAATCCGTAGGCTATTTTATATGTTTCACACTGGCTGATAATATACATATTCTTTCCACCATAAAGTAAACAAATCTTGTTGTAGACTGGTCAACATTTTGTCGAAACACAACGTACCAGTTGATACGCTTTGTCCTCATGTGAAGAAAATTGTGGAATCTCTTCAAACAGTTTCGATTGTGTCCCCAACTGGGGCTGGCGAAGTAACGGGGCTTCTAACTAGGTAAGTTTTGCAGGTTTTGGGTGTAGTTTAAGATTAGGCTACCATGGCAGTTTGTTAACAACTTTAAAAAGTTGTTGCACCCACACCCTACTACGTTGAGTTTTGTTATGGGGAGATATTGAAGTAAGTTAATTGTGTTAGATATTGCTTTTAAACTCATTGAACCATTGAGTTTAGGCAATGTAATGTAACTTGTCCAAGGACATAACTGACTAGCTGCAGGTTTGAACCCCACAACTTTCAAAACAAACCAGTTCGTAATCTAAACACTTTTTTTAGTCGGTCACTTATCTCACACTTTCTGTTCACATATGTCAATTGGAATTTAAATTTCCAGGTTTTTAACCGATTTCCCTGATGAAATGGAACAATGCATGCCAATATGGCTGTGTAAACTTCTTGTTCTATCGTCTAATTCTGATGTGAAAATCCGGAAATCATCTTCAAAGTTGATTGATGATAATATGCCGGGAATCCTGCGTCAACGGGGCGTTATCATTCAACCATGCGCATCTGTGTTGAATAAGGTAGGCGTTATACAGACTTTATATTTACGATAGGGTAGGAATTAGGATGGTATATGGGCGTTATACAGACCTTATGTATAGGATATGATGGGATAGGGGTGTTATACAGACTTTATATCTATGATGTAACAATGTCAGCGTCACAGGTTTTTCTCAGGTGCACAGCAATACGCCTCATGCCCACAGCCAAGTTGCTGGAGCTATTACAGTGTGTGGATAATCATGACTTGGACGACACATTTGATACCATGGTTTTGAGCAATAATGTAAAGTGGCTTGGTCAGGTACACAGAATTACACCCCATGTCCGCAGTCGAGGACAGTAATATACACCTCATGCTCACAGTCAAGCACAGTAATATACCACATGCCCACAGTCAAGCTGTTTAAGCTATTACAGTGTGTGGATAATCAGACATGACTTTCTATTTGAACAATTCATAAGATACCACGGTCTTTAAGCAATGTTACCAATGTTTGGTAAGGCTAACTATTTGGTAAGTTAGCCTTACCAAATAACCAGTAAACAATTTTTAATTTTTATCCAATTTCCGATTGTTCACACAGGTTACCCTCCCAGCGCTAAAAAAGCTTTGTTTTGAGAAATCGGAAGATTCAATTTTGTAGAGGAGGTCGTATCATTTCAACTGCTCATCTATATGAAAATGATTGGAGAGAATTTTAAAAGAAGCAGCAGTCTCACTAACTCCCTTCTTCTTTTTCTGGAAAAAGTGAGAGAAGCTTGCTTTTTTGGGGGAAAAATGTTTTTAAATTTTCCTTTTTTCTTAGGAATATATAACAGAATTTTCCTTTTCCAAAATTTTACTTTTTTTGGTAAATTCATTAAAGAATTTTCCATTTTTTTCATTAAAAAATTTTGATTTATGATATATTGTGCTGAACGCAGCAAATTAATGGGTTCTACCACATTGAAGGAACGTGTGATTCATACACAACACATTGCAATAGCTCCAGTAACCCGACGATGGGCGCGAGGTGATCTGACGATTGCTCATGTGTTAATCCCCATGGTTTTCCCATTCACGGGGATAAGCATGAATATCCTATTCGATCCTAATGTGATCAAATGAGCCAAAAGTTACAGAGATCCCAGTGGTCTTTAGCATGATCTTTCAGTACCTGCACATTAGAAGATATTTAAACAGGAATACCATATCACACACATTAGGTTGAAAAGCACTGATATATTGTGTTTCTCCAGGGTTTCAGCAAAGATAACGTCAGATTAGCGGCATACAGAGCGTGGGAATGTTTTATTGAATCTCTCGGAGAAAATAAAGGTTTTTGCATCATTTTGTCTTTTAATAAATTTACATAAAGTTAGTTAGTTATGTGCATAGGGCATAATGCCCCCTTGCTCTTTCATTATCTTTTCTCCATTTGCTTGTGCTATATCTCCAAAAAATAATTAAATCTTGATATTTTAAATATAACTACGAATTAAATATTTTTTTAATATTTAGTTTAGTAAATATTATTTAAATGTTTTCAATATTTTAAATTTTTCTAATATTTCCCATCAGAATTTTATTATGGGTCCCATTTAAAAAATTGGGACACATATTGTTTTTGTCCGTTTTTTTTTTTTTCTTTTTTTTTTTATTATTTTTTTTTCTTTTTTTTCGTCAAACGCTTGACAGGCATGGCATGTCGCCCCGACATCTACCAGAAGGAAAAATGGAATCGCAATGAGACTTTGCCATCAACATGGTCTAGATCAGGGGGGTGCAACTGTTTCGCACAATGGGCCACAACATACAAATTTAGTGATACCGGGGGCCAGACCATCAAACAACTCATAAATTTTGATGAACATTGTATTCAATAAAAGAGCACGTATAATTAGGTAGGTGATTAATGAGATGTCTGATATCTTCTCGATTCGGAAATCTTTCCAATGTCAGCTTTAACAGAAGAAGTAGCAACTCGAAGTTGACATGACAAGTGCTCATCTGTAAGCTGATTTCTGCATTTTGTCTTGAATAGCTTCATTTTTGAAAAGAACTGCTCACAGCAGTATGTGCTGCCGAAAAGAGAGATCATTTTTCTCGCATGATTTTCTAGATTTGTGTAATTTCCATACACATAGCTTCTGTAAAATGTTAGCAAGTCATTCTCACGGTAGGCTCGTTTAAGATCAACGTTGGCTTGCAATTCTATTATTTCTAATTGAAAGCGAGGTGGGATATTCTCCACAACCAAATCAAATGGATGAGCAAAGAGCTGAACGTCGGCATTGTGTTTTCTAAAATCTTCAAATCGAGTTTTAAATGCCGAAGTTAACTTTTCAATCGTCCCTACATATTTTTCACAATTGAAAAATTGAATTTCAACTTTTCTACTCTCCAGACAAGGAAAGTGAATTAGGGATCCTTTGCTTAATTGAGATCGAAAAAGTTGTAGTTTTGCTTGAAATGAGGAAATATGTTCGATCATCTTGTGCACTAACTGATTTTTCCCTTGCAGCTTCACGTTTAGTTCTGAAAGGTGATGGGTAATGTCAGTTAAAAAAGCAAAATCGTTTAACCATGCATCATCCTTGAGATAGGAAATATCTTGACCTTTACTTTCCATAAAAGTGTGAATAGCCTCCTTGAGATCCCAAAATCTTTTTAATACAGCAGCTCTGCTTAGCCACCTTACTGCACAAAAATAGTTTACATCCGGGTAATCGGAGTTGAGTGCTTGCAGAAAAGACTTAAACTGCCGGTGATTTAACCCCCCGTGATCTTATGTAATTAACACACGAAACAACATTTTTCATTACTTCACCAAAACCAAGTACTTTTGAGCATAAATTTTCCTGGTGAATGATGCAATGGCTCACCAAAACATTTTCTGTTTGAATAACATCTAAAAATCTTTTAACAAATCCATTGTTTTTCCCCACCATTGATGGTGCTCCATCCGTAGTGATACCAACCAACTTAGAAGAATCTATTTCAAACTTGTTCATCAATTTTGTTACCTCCTCGCAAATGTTTTGACCAGTTGTTGTTGAATGCATACTTGCCATATCCAAAAATTCTTCAGTTACTTCAAAATTATCTGTTACTCCTCGTATGAAAACAACTAGCTGGGCAGTATCGCTCACGTCTGTACTTTCATCCAAAGCGATACTAAAAGCAGAACATTTGCTTATTCTGTCTTTTAGAGAAGCTTCGATGTTTTCCGAAAGATCGTCTATTCGGCGAGCCATTGTAAAACGAGACAGACTTATTTGCTCCCACTAAATTTTTCTTTTCTGGTGATACATTTTCGATGAATATCTCCAAACAACTCTTAATGAATTCACCATCGCTGTACGGCTTTCCCTTTTCAGCAATTGCCTCAGCAATTTTAAAGCTGAGTTTTGTAACTAACTTAGTGTTTGTCTTGTAATCATGAAATAAATCTTGCTGTTTACTCAAAGAATTAACCATTTGCTGCATTTTGTCAACCCGTGATTGACCCACAATACTATCATAGCTAGCAGAGTGTTTTGTATCATAGTGTCGCTTGATATTGTACTCCTTCATTACTGCTATAGTACTTTGGCAAATCAGGCAAACTACATCTTTATTGTGTTGCACAATAAAGTATTTTATACACCACTCATTATTAAACTTGCGCCCTTCATAATCTACTTTCCTTTTCTTACTGGTAGACATTTAAGCTTTGTTATTTTTTTCGTATATTAACTAACCTCTACCCATAAAGTAAAATCACGGTATACTGTACTGCCAGATTAAGACAGTTTCCATACAATGCATAGTATGCTGCAACAATGGGGTGTCGTCACAGTAGCCTACTGTAGACGGAAATTAATCGTAGTGTGACATAGTCGAAAATGCCAAAATGATAAATGTCTACGAAGTATGAAGTCTGTAGCGGGCCACGAAAATAGGTACCGCGGGCCGTATGTTGCACGCCTCTGGTCTAGATGAACAGAAACTAAAATTTTGGGAGATAAAACCAGGGGAATTCCCCTGGAACGTTAAAAACCAAAACGGTATTTTTTTCTAAAAAACTAGCTTTTTGGGGCATAGCGCTTGAACGGCAGCTCCAATTTGAATCAGATTTCGTGGAATGTAATTGCATTACCTACTAATTTAACAATTAGAAAAAATAAAAAAAATTATCCAGGAAAATACCCTAAAAAAAGATTTTGTTCTCAAATTATGATTGTGACAGGCATGGCATAACGCCCTGACATCTACCAGAAGGAATAATAGAATAGTAACAAAACTTGGTCATCTGTTAGACAACATGGTCTAAATACGCAGTAAAAAAATTGTGGGTGATAAATGTAGGGGAATTCCCCTGAAACGTTAAAATCCAAAACGGTTATTTTTCTAAAAAATTAGCTTTTCGGACCATAGTGTTTGAACGGCTGCTCTAATTTTAATCAGATTTAGTGGAATGCTGGATCGTTAGCCACCCTATGTCATGTAAAAGAAAGAAAACATTTACTTAGGGTAACTCCCTTAAAAACGAAGATATGTTCCTGACTCATGATTGTGACAAGCATGCAACATTGCACTGAAATCTTTAACAAGGATTCGTCAAATTGGATTAAAACTTTAAGAATTGTTAGATAACATGACCCACATATGTGGCAAAAATTCCCCGAAACCATCAAAAACTAAAGCGGGCTGTTTTAGGAATTTAGCTTCATTTCAATACAGCACTTGAAAAAAAAGCTTTAATTTAAAACATTTTTTGTAAAATGTTCGTAAATCTAACACGCTTGTTTTTTTTACCTACACCGAGAAAAGAAGTTTGGTTTGATAACTAAGGGACCCATGCGTTTATGCTTGCAGAAACAAAAACTACATATTCATTGTATAAGATACAAAATGTGGTTAGGGACCCTGTAGCAGTAGCATAATTATATGGCATACGACATGTGTTTTACAAATAGTGGTGGTTAAACACGTGGTTGACACTCTCTAGTTTAAATCTTAATATTTTAAAAATAACTTGAATTTGAAATAGTGTTTGTTAGTTTTGTTTATATTGTTTCCTTTTTTTTAATTTTTTACCTTAGAGTTAGTTATTAAATTTGAATATTATTCAAATTGCAATGTTTTGCCAATTTAAATTTATTTTTTGAAATATGTCTTTAAATATTATTTAAATCTTGATATTTTAAATATAAATTGAAATATATTATTTTGTGAATATTATTTAAAAATTTAGTAAATACTAGTTTTTTGATTTAAAAAGTTTCACAAATTTTAAATTTTTATAAAAAATTCCCAGAATTTATCTCATCAGCGAAATACATCAAACTATTGACGCAACCGCTCAAAGCGAAGGTGAAATCGGAAAAGTTGGTTGTCGCGAAAGTTCAAACAATCTGGAAACTCGCAGTCAAATTGGAGGATAATTTACCCGATCTATTTGAAGTGGTAGGTGTGGGTTATTTATTTTATTGGTATTTTTTGTTATTTTAAGGGGGGAAACCTTTAAGAGAAGAGAAAGCGGAAAGGAGGGAATGAGGAAAACTGCTCACTAAAATTATGGAAACTAATTGTAATCCTGCCCTAAACACTAATGTCAACCCCCAAACTAACCCCCACCGTTTTTTCCCTTTGGTGGTATTGTAGGGGTTGTTAGATGGATATGATTAAGATTTTTTTAAATAATGTGATTTTTAAATCCTTTAAAAACAGCAAAATATATTTTATTACATTAAAACTCAAATTTACCAAAAAAAAAAAATTAACAACAAAAATTGTAAACAGTAGAAACAAAAATTCAAAATAAATGTCAAATTTACATTAAACCAACAAAAATTAGCAAGTTGCCTTGAACCATAGCTCGATAGTTGATCAGAAATGGCTCGATAACGCCTCCAAACTTCCAATTCCAGGTCTGCGTACCACTTCTACAGATTTGCATTGGAAGTATCACCAGTCCATCAAAATCAAGGTAACTTGCTTGTTTCTTGATTTATTCTATTTGTGGAAAATTCTATTGCATTTTCCCCTGCAGTGCTAAAATAGTCTTTTAAAGTGTTTTAAAACACATTTGAGTATGTATAAAAAGGGTAAAAATTCTTTACTGTAAAGCTAACTATTGTATTAGGCCTATTCTGTATGTGTTGTTAAAATCAATAGATGTTCTGCCAGTTAGCGATTGAGCGAAAGGATGGCAATTACTTTTAGGTAAATCAGCTAAAGGGTTTATAAACCGGTCGCTAGCTAGTCGATTGTGATATTTGGTAAGGCACTTAACGGACATTGCTTGAACCCAGCGGATTATTAGGTTCTATCAAATTAAAGGAACGTCTGAATCATACACAACACACTACAATAGCTCTGGTAACCGGGCGGTGAGTGTGAGAAGATATGTCGACTGACTGTTTGGTTTTTAATTAAAAGGATATCTCAGCATGAATATCATATTCTACTTTTTAACATTTTCCATTTTTGCATAGTCGCCGTTCCTCTATACGAATCACCCAGGAAATGTTACAAAAAGCGCCGTGTCATGAAACTGCCGTCCAACTACTTGGTGCTGATGTCATAGGTCACATGATCATGGACGTTTCCAAGACAACGTACTCTCCGCGCTTAAGTGAGAATTGTTAAAAAAATGAATTTGTTTTATTTTTGATGAAACAAGATAAAATATGCAATGTCCAATGTTTTTTTATACAATATAAAGATAAAAATTGCAATATGCTATGTTTTGGCTATATATACACATAATAGATGATAACTTGATGTGTCTTATGATACCCATGGATGAAGTCTAACTTCCACCAACCAGGATATAAATAAACCAGCCATCCACACACTGTAATAGCTCCAGCAACTCTACTGTGGGCATGAGGTGTATTACTGTGCACCTGAGCAAGCCACTTTACATTGCTCCAACCCAGTGGTATCCAATGAGTCGTCGAAATTAAAAGTCATGCCTGACTATCCACATAATCTAATAGCTTAATCAACTCAACCGTGGGCATAAGGGGTCTTGCGATAATATAAATGAACCAACAATCCACACACTGTAATAGCTCCAGCAACTCGACTGTGGACATAAGGTGCCTTACAATACCCGTGGATAAAGCCTGTCTTCCCACCCACGAGGATATAAATAAACCAACCATCCACACACTGTAATTGCTCCAGCTACTCGACTGTGGACATGAGATGTCTTAGATACCTGTGCTTAAGCCTGGCTTCACACCCACGAGGATATAAATAAACCAACCATCCACACACTGTAATAGTTCCAGCAGGGTCTACCAATATACCCAGTTAAGCCTGGCTTTAACCATTTACCCTGCTGTTCCCTTAGCCGCTCTACACTCCCCCTACATCGGAAGTCCGACGGTGTTCGCACGATTCCACACAACTCTTATTCCTGCTGTCTGTGATGTCATAAGGCATCTTCATAAACATTTACCCGGTAAAACCTTTGATTTCAGGCCTTTGATAACAGTAAAACACGGTATAGCCAGTTGGTATTCTAGTATATTAGGTGTCAAATACTTTGAAGCTAGTTGTATTTTACTGTATCTTTCAAATACTTTCTAGACACTTAGTATTGCACCATTGTGAGAGTGTGCAATGTACCAATGGTCAAATCTCGTCTATATAAAATTCTTTATTAATAGTTTTACAGTATGTGGCAGTGTTTTTCATCAGATAAAAGCATTTAATTATTTAAGCTACCAACCAAACTATGTGCATGTTCCGTCGTCAAAATAATTTTTTTTATATTGTGTGATGATATGTGCCAGACTTAATAGCTTATCGAGTACTCTTTAGTACCCATGTATTGTCTTAATTATTAGCTCCAGCTACTCGACTGTGGGCACAAGGTGTATTACTGTGCACCTGAGCAAGCCACTTTACATTGCTCTAACCCAGTGGTATCTAAAAAGTCTTCCAAATCGAAAGTCATGCCTGATTATCCACACACTGTAATAGCTCCAGCAACTCGACTGTGGGCATGTGGTGTGTTACTGTGCACTTGAGCAAGCCACTTTACATTGCTTCAACCCAGTGGTATCTAATGAGTCGTCCAAATCGAAAGTCATGCCTGATTATATTTTCCACACACTGTAATAGCTCTAGCAACTCGACTGTGAGCATGAGGTGTATTACTGTGCACTTGAGCAAGCCACTTTACATTGCTCCATTCCAATTCCCATCCAAAAATTCAACTGTGGGCATGAGTATCCCCAACATTTTAATCCCATTGTTCCAGAGGACTTTCTCGTTGCATTATGGGATGCATTGCTACAATGCGTCGAACACAACGTGTCACGAAAACGAGAGACCGAAATGTTCCGTTCATTTTTTCAATCGACCAATCAGATCGTGACGTCATCAGCACCCTCTCATCTTATCATGGTAATCACGTGAATTTTCCTTCGTGAAAGTTTTTTGTTTATCTAATAATTTTTTCAATCACAAATTATTTATTTTTAATAATGTTAGGTTTTTTGATAATCATATTATATTTATTTCATAAAGGTTAATTTTTTTGGGTAATCATGTGATTTTTTTTCATAAATGTTAATTTTTTCGGTAATCATGTGAATTTTATTTCATAAATGTTAATTTTTTGGGTAATCATGTGATTTTTATTTCATAAATGTTAATTTTTTTGGGTAATCATGTGATTTTTATTTTTATAAATGTTAATTTTTTAGGTATTCATGTGATTTTTATTTCATAAATGTTAATTTTTTGGGTAATCATGTGATTTTTATTTCATAAATGGTAATTTTTTGGGTAATCATGTGATTTTTATTTCATAAATGGTAATTTTTTGGGTAATCATGTGATTTTTATTTCATAAATGTTAATTTTTTGGGTAATCATGTGATTTTTATTTCATAAATGTTAATTTTTTGGGTAATCATGTGATTTTTATTTCATAAAT
>CH002517.1:263513-290153 GCA_000149265.1 Ciona savignyi
GGCAACGTCATTGATAAGCTGACTCAGCGAAACCTAGGCGACGGATTATCGAAGCTCATTATCGAGCGAAAGAACGGCATAAAAGTGAGTGTTACGTAATAATGCATATGAATATGACGTAATAACTGCGCAATGTTGACGCTATGACTCATAGTGATCGATTTTACGTCATTTGTGCATTGCCTGTTGTTTAACAAACAACAGATAATACGTTTAACGTGACGGTAAGCTCGTATTCATGACGTCACAGTGTGTATTGTTTCCGCCCAGCTGTTGGCTCATTAGTGACGTAGAAACTGAGTTGTCAATGCTATTTGACGTGTTTCCCAGTGATGAGATTCAAGAGGTTCACATGGGTTCGCTTGTTCTTTGAACGTCGGGATAATCACCGATTCGATTCTTGCTTTTTAGAGACATTAGACCTTTTAGGGAACCTGTTGTTAGTAAGTACGATACAAAAGAGAACCTGTTCTTAAAATTTTAAATCCCATCACTGGTGTTTCCCACAGTCGAGCTGTATTCACAACCTCAATACACTGACTTAAAGATTTAATCCACGGTTTCTCTTTTTACTGGACAACTCTAGTCCACATTTGAGCTATAGAAGCTGTTACACTATGAATGTTATCACTTTTTCAGCTGGATAATAAGTTTTAGAATACCCGTGTTTGTGTATAAAAGTATATAAATGAACCAACCACCCACACACTGTAATAGCCCCAACAACTCGACTGTGGACATGAGGTGTCTTATGATACCCGTGGATAAAGCCTGGCTTTCCACCCACAAGGATATAAATAAACCAAACATCCACATATAGTAATAGCTCCAGCAACTCGACTGTGGGCATAAGGTGTTTTACAAACCCCTGGATTAAGCCTTGTTTTCCACCCCCGAGGATATTAATAAATCTTCTGGGCAAATGTGTTGTATAAAAAATCAAATTGCCGGTCAAACCAACCAGTCAATAAAGCTCTTGTGACGTCACAGATTGGTTTGTTGGGCTTGGTGGAGGAAGAATGGCTGGATACGCTCGCCACCGTCAATAAATCCGACCTTGATTTCCAAGATTACGTGGACCGAGGACGGGAGTTAGCCGCCGAGCTACGGGTAAGCGGGGGAGCAGTCGTTTCCCCTTGTTTGTATGATGTGCATATGATTTACGTTGTAATGTCCTAATTACTTTTGTACACGAAACGACCTGGATAAAAGCTCCACTGTTTAAAGTCCCGGTCATTTTTACACACCAAACAACCTGGATAAAAGCTCCACTTTACAAAGACCCGATAGTATTTTGTAAACAAAGTATATATAAGACTTATAAATGATGGACATATAACCATAACATTAGGTCAGTGCTTAAAACACACGAATATGCCCTTCTATCTACAAACTGTCATCTAACACTGATTCACATGTTTATATGACATAACAAAGCATTGCAGTTTGTATTGTTACCTAACAACTTGGTTTGTAAGTGTCAGTAAACAATATCTGTGCTCTACGTTTTCCCTGGACTTTGTAAAAACGACGCACTTTTTTTATTTCGTTCGTTGGTCCATGTCATAGTGTAACTTCAAACTAGCTTGGTGGTTAGTGCGTTACCTTTCATCCTAATGGCCTTTGTTACTGGTCTCTAGCTAGTCGGTTGTGTCCTTGGGTAAAGCACTTTGCGGAAATTAATGAATTGTACTACAACTGAAAGAACATCTTAATCATACACACTGAAATAGCTTCAGTAACCTGACGTTTTGATCTGACGATTTCTTGTGTTAACGCCAATGCGTTGTCTCATTCACAGGAATAAAACATAAATTTTTACCAGTTTCTGGTTTTAAGGGGTAACTTGGATAGGACACTCCTGTTTATACCATTGCTACCAAAATGTAGAGTGTTAAAACACAAGTAATCGTCAGATTTTTTTGTACTGCCATTGGGTTACTGGAGTTATTACAGTTTGTTTAGTAGGACATTGCTATAGTTTTGGTTAATTTAATTTACTGGATTTAGGCAACGTCTAATACTTACTCAAATAAACACCCGAATAGTTAATGGCTGGTTTCGAACCCACAACCTTTTAGAACACAGTCCAACGCGCTAAACACAAGTAAACACGACCCCCCCTTTTTTACCTAGTCAAGTTTTGAACCCACGATGGTCTCGTCACTGGAACCATTTTTGTATAAAATACGGCATATGTATCGGTCGCGTTAACCATTCGGCCACACGGCCGACTCACACCCCCTTTTTACCAAACCAAGTTTTGAACCCACTATCGTAACGTATATGTATCGGTCGCTTTAACCATTCGTCCACGTAATTGACACAAACCGACCACACAGGCTGACGGAGCTGATTTTGTCATCGCGCTAACCCATATGAGATGGCCGAACGATATCAGATTAGCACGACTGGTACCTGATATAGACCTTATACTCGGTGGCCACGATCACGAATATGCAGTGAAAGAGGTGGACGGTAAGTTTTATATGGGAAAGAATATTTATGCTTTCGGTTGAAATACTACACACAAAGCCAACAAGCTAATCAGTCAGTCAACTTGTTTTAATTAAGTGTTTCCGATCAGTTTCTAAGTGCGTTGCCTTTCAATCGAAAGGTAGGTTTGAAACTGGTCGCTAGCTAGTCGGTTGTGTTCCTGGGGCAAGGCACTTTACGGACATTTCCTGAGCCCAGCGAATCTATGGGTTCTATTGAGTTGAAGGAACGTGTCTATCATATAAAACACACTGCAATAGCTCCTGTAACCCGACGGTGAGAGCGCAAGGTAATCTGACGATTGCCCGTGTGTTAACCCTCAATGTTTTCCCATTAACGGGGATAAACATGAATATCCTATCCTAATTAAATAATCCAACTCCACCAGAGTGCTTGGTGATAAAAAGCGGTTCCGACTTCCGCAATTTCTCGTCCCTTGACGTTTTCCTTCGCGATGACGGGTGTGTTGACGTCAAAATCAGCCGTTATGACGTCACAATGGACATAGCGGAGGATCCAGTGATGACGAATCTAGTGAACCGCTATACTTCGGTGTTGGAAAAAAGTCTCGAGAAATGCATTGGGGTTATGCATGTGAGTATTTTTTATTCTTTTTTAATGCGAGGTATAATTCAGTTTTTATATTCCTATATGGCAGTTTTCTTTCTATTTATCAAGTGTTGTTTTCAGCTCAAAGATTTAGGATTAGATATTCACGTTTAACTCCGTAAATTGGAAAACGAAAGATACAATATCACATGAATAATCGTTAGATTACCTTTTGAATACGTAAGGGGTCGTTATTACACGAATAATGTTAATTTATGTTAAACTCACCGTTAGGTTTCCGAAGCTTTTGCAGTGTGTTTGTTACATATCATAAAAAAACATTGCTACAGTTTTACTATAACTGGGTTAAAGCCATATCTGCTAAGTGCAACACTTTAACTGAAAGCCGACGTTCTTTCCGATTGAGCTATTCGGCTTGACAAGTTCCTTTTTAATCCGTAGGATTTATACGTTTGTTACAATGTTTTATCTTGTTTTTTTTGGTGCGTGTGCTGATTACTTGATGATGGCCTAGTAATCAACTCCTTGACAATAATTACCTGTCGCATTTATCGTTATCTTACCGGCCAAAAATCGTTAGACTTTACCGCCCATTTCATTTTATATACCGCTGCCTTGTGTTTTAGTGTCGTTGTGATTTTATGCTGATTATATTAATACAAGCATTTTATATATATATATATTGAAAAGCCGCTTACTACAGGTTATCGAGAAACCTGTCTAAACGTGTAACACGTTAACTGTAATGGCTCACTTAAGTAAAAAATGGCCACGGTCAGGCTGAATACTGAACCTGTAATCTTCCATTTCCGACTGATACATTATAACAAAGCATTGTGACTTATAATCAATCCTGCAGACGAAACTGGACGGACGGTTCAAGATGGTCCGAAGCCGTGAAACCGAACTCGGTAATTTTGTCGCTGATATAATGGCGTCAGTGACTCGGGCAGACGTCGTGCTTATTAATTCTGGAACATTCCGTTCTGACGGAGTTCATACAAGCGGGGATTTTCGGCTCCATGATTTGATGACTATCCTTCCTATCAATGACTGCGTCGTATCAATCGTTGTCACTGGAGCGCAGCTGCTAGAGGCGCTAGAGAACGGTGTCGGCGTTGTGCCGAAGTACGAAGGGAGATTCCCTCAGGTGAGAATGGGTGAACTCTCATTTTCCTAATGGCATACCATTTAGCTTGGTGGGTTAGTGTGTTGTCATTTAGCTGAAGGTTGCAGGTTTGAAACTGGTCGCTAGCTAGCCGGCTGTGTGTGGAATGAGAAGTTCTACTAAATTCAACAAACGTCTCAATCATATACAACACACTGCAATAGTTATGCTAACCCGACAATGGGCGCAAGGTGATCTGACGATTGCCCGTGCGGCAACGCCACTTGCGTTCACGGTTATATAAATATAAATATCCCATTCTATTAATGCTTTTCACCAGAGAAATATAAACCCCCAATAACAGAACGGTCGTGTGGCCGAATGGTTAACGTGGCCACGAGATACCGATATTTATATAAAAGCTGTCTTATGGACGAACTCAACATAGGTTTGAAACTTAGCCCGGTAAAAAAATAAACGATCAGCCATTCGATTACTGTTTAATAGCTTTAGCAAGTGCATAAGGTGTATTTGGATAATTCCTTGCTTCTCACCCATGAGGATATAAATGAACAAACCATCCACACACTGTAATAGCTCTAGCTCGACTGTGAGCATGAGCTGTCTTATAATACCCGTGGATAAATCCGAATCTCCTACATTTGAACCCAAATTCTCAACCCCAGGTTTCCGGGGTTACGTTCGGCTTCAACCCAGGAGCAAAACCTGGGTGTCGCGTCATCCAGGAAACAGTACGGGTTCAGGGAAAGCCCCTTGATCTAGAAAGAAGGTACACGATGGCGACGAAGGCGTATGTGGCGCGTGGTAAGGACGGTTACTCGGGTCTCAGCAAGTGCCAGATACTGACAGACCCAGACTCTGGTCCTCTGCTATCCACTGTGGTTAGGAATCATATCATGAACGTCAGCAAATTACTCGAGTTTGAAAAGAACAGGAATTGCAAGGTGAATATGGATTTGTCTGCGTTTTTATGACATTCGCTCTTGATTAAGGAAAACATTCTTGGCAAATTCTGCAAGAATTTCACCTCTAACGGCACAGTACGAATGCCCCCGTCTGTTCCTCTTAATTATTACCTCGCGCTCCGAAAACCAACAAAATAGAACCGAGGTCCTATTCCATGGTCGCTAGCTAGTCGGTTGTGTATACTTAGGCAAGACACTACGGACATTGCTTTAACCAGTGAAATAATGGGTTTTACTAAGTTGAAGAAATAACTGAATCATACACAACACACTGCAATAGTTCCGATAACCCGACTGTAGGCGCGAGGTAATCTAACGATTGCCCGTGTAATAACTCCCTTGGTTTTCCCGTTTACGGAGATAAACATGATGATCCAATTCATTAAATATTTTTCGAAAAATTAAAAAAAAGGTCTGATGTTTCAGATTTCTATTTCCAAAGACGGAAGAAAGGTAGTTTGTGACGATGCAACCCTCGACCCGAGCCATGCGTTCAACGAGACTGATATTGAAGAATTTGAAGAACCGATCAGCGCTATCCAGCGTGATATGAAGCCTGTTATTGATGGCAACAATAACCCTGGTTACGCTGGGAATTCCCCGGTTTCCACCCTCCATTTACCCACTTTCATATCGATGGGGGCCGTCACCGACTCTGACGATGTTGCCGGGCAAAAAATCGAAGCGCTCCGGAAAAAAGCGCTGTCTGGAAACACTGGTAATAATAAACTACTGGCCGAGCGCTCTGCTGATCCTACACAGTTGCGCTGGCAAGTGTTGCCGCTTTTGGAAGCGAGAATTTTTCACTGCGAGAGCTTCGCTGCATAATTACAGTGTTACCGTTTCGAAATATCCCAGTGTTACCGTTTCAAAATACCGCAGTTTGCACCTAGCACTGTATTTTATGCAAAAAATGCAATTTTTCGATGAACGCTTTGAAATCTTTTATTCTGTTTATGCAACTGTATTATGACGTCATACCCACATCGCGATTTTCACTAGAATACGTCCACCCTGAAAACAAAAATGAAAAAAATTGTTTCTAGTGGTACTAGACTGTGAACGAAAGGCTATTCTGCCATTGAGATTTCAGTTCTAATAAAGATACAAAATTGATTGGTCAAATGCGTGTTCTACGTTTTAAAGCTCTTGAGGTGTCTTATGGTTGATTAAGTGTGAACTATCTAATACAGGGCTATAAACACACCGTAATAGCTCCAGCAACTCGACTGTGGACATGAAGTGTATTACTGTGCACTTGAGCAAGCCACTTTACATTGCTCCAACCCAGTGGTATCTAATGAGTCGTCCAAATTGAAGGTCATGTCTAATTATTCACACATTGTAACAGCTCCAGTAACTCGACTGTGGGCATGAGGTGTACTACGATACCCGTGGATAAAGCCTGGCTGCCCACCCACAAGGATATAAATGAACGAACCATCCACACACTGTAATAACTCCAGCAACTCTACTGTGGGCACAAGGTGTCTTTCGATACCAGTGGATAAAGCCTGGCTTCCAACCCACAAGGATATAAATGAACCAACCATCCACACACTGTAGTAGCTCCAGCAACTCAACTGGACTACAAAGATGATCAAACCTCATTTCTTATGTTTTGAGAATCTTGAAAGCTTCCTGGCATAAGGTTTGAAGCCAAGGGCTCTTCTTTTAGCCTGAATTTCATTGAATCTGCAGAAAAAAAGGTTATTAAGACCATTTACTTTCCAACTTGAACTTCAAACGCGGCCCATAGTCTGGTGGTTAAGTGCGTCGCCTTTCAATCGAAAAGTTGCAGGTGCAAAACTGGTCGCTAGCTAGTTAGTTGTGTCCTTGGGCAAGGCACTGTACGGACAGTGCCTGAACCCAGCGGATTAGTGGTTCTACCAAATTGGAACATATGAATCATACTCAACACATTGCAATAGCTCCGGTAACCCGACGGTGGGTGCGAGGTGATCTGACGATTGCCCGTGTGTTAAACCCCTTGGTTTTCCCATTCACGGGAATAAACATGAATATTCTATTCTTACTTTCGTTTCTGATATTTCTTAAACTTGGCGTCGGCCATAAGTTCATCAACAAGCGTCGATTTGCGTTGTTTCTTCGGGATTCTCGATGAATAAAAGTCGGCAGCGTTATCCATGATTCGACCCATCTGTTGAATGTTTGTATTAATCTGTATTGCTATGGCAGAAACAATTGGACTGTGGGCATGAGAAGTATTAGGAATTAAGATACCGATGGATTGGGCCTAGCTTCCCACCCACGTGGATATGAATAACTCAACCATCTACACAATATAATGGGTCCAACAACACGATAGTGGGCTTGAGGTGTCTTACGATACCCGTGGATAAAACCTGGCTTCCCACCCACTTAGAAATAAACGAAACAACCATACACACACTGTTACAGCTCTAATTACTCGACTGGAAGCATAGGGTGTCTTGCGATTCCCATTAATAAAGCCTTGCAATTTCCACTCACGACGATATAAATAACTTAACCATCTACAGCAGTGGTTCTCAATATTTTGGCCTCACCCGAGACCAATTAAGAAACGAACGGGCGTACTTTGCACGGGAAGTAAAAACAATATGCTAAATACTCAAACAATTCAGGAAAAATATATAAAATTAAAAGTTTAATTTAGATAATTTCATTACTGAATTTTCCACATAAAGTAATTACTGTTTCTTGAGCGCTTGCTTTTGAAAGTTAATGTAAAACTAACGTTACAATGAAAAAAAAAACGAACAAGACATTAACCATTTAGTAGTTTATGATCTATGCACACTATATCGTAAATTTAGGAACTGCAAGTGTGGCGCACCATTTGAGAAGCACTGATCTACACACTGCAATAGCAACTCGACTATGGGCACGAGGTGTCTTCCAACAGCGAGGGTAAAATCTGACCTAAAAATCAGAAGAAAGTTTACCTGGAAATACTTGGGCAACGTCTTGCGGTCGTTATGCTTGTAGAATCGCTTTGGATCAAGAATGGAACGCATTTGTAGAACTTTGAGGTCATTTTCGATTTCTTCAGTCAATTCAGGGGGTTTCATATTAAACCTATCAATCAATAGATTTGTTGAATTAAGTAAAAAAGAGATTTCGAAATAAAGAGTAAATTATAAAGTTAAACCTGTCAAAAAAGTGATTTAAGGAAAAAGGGTAAAAAAGAGAAGCGTTAAAATATAAAATTCAAATTATATACATAGAACTTACATGCAGTATTGTAATGTATTATGTAATGTATTACTTATAGACGCGCTGGTTTAAATTAACCAGGTAAACCTTTATTACTTTTGATTTTTTTACAATTTATTTTTGAGACTTAAATTTTGCAACACTTGAGATTTTAAAACGTTTGATTTATTTAAAAGTTTTGATTTATTTTATACCTTTTTACAACTTTTGATTTTTTTTAAAACTTATTTTTCTGGAAACTGTTGAATTTTTAGTTATTTTAGTTTTTTTTTTAATTTGATCTTTTTGGAAAAATTTGATTTTTTGCAACCTTTAAAAAACCTTTAAAATATTTTGCATTTTTATTCGTAATACTGGAAAAGAGGGCAAAATAAACTCTTCAGAAGTTCCATTAATTTCACAATCTGACTCACCATTTCCCTCCGGTGGTAAGTTTCTTCTGCAACCGACGTTGTTTGGTCTTGGCTCGTTTGTTTAATTCGGCAGGGACTTGGTGTTTTGCTTCGAAGTCAGGAGTTAAAACCGACTTTTTCATCACCTGGTGTGACATGGGAGGGTTGGTAGGCAGGGATGTTGTCAGGGTTTAATTGAACCCAGCGGATTAATGAGTTCTACAAAATTAAAGAACGGTGTGAATCATACACAACACCCTGCAATATCTCCAGTAACCCGACGGTGGGCGCGAGGTGATCTGACGATTGCTCGAGTGTTAACCCCCTTGGTTTTCCCAATCACAGCGATAAACATGAATATCCTATCCTAGTTATCACCAGATTGATAATAATAATCTTTTCTTAAAATAATCTTTTGTCAGGGTTTGACTAAAATAAGTTAGGTTTCGGCTCACTTAGCTTGTTATGAAATTGTCTCTGCTTCGTTTATTTAGCAATATTATTGGCGGGAAGGTTGTTGGATAAAAACCAGCCACTGTTTAGTCGGTTATATCCTTTGTCAAGGCACTTTCATCATTTAAACCCAGTGGATTTTACTAAAACTTAAAGAACGAATTAATCATACCCAACACACTGTAATAGCTTCGTTAACACGACGGTGTATGTTAGGTGTTCTGCTATTGCCTGGAGAGTTAACCCCGGTGGTTTTCCCACTGACGGAGATACCAAGAATATCTTTCGCTATCCTTGTGACTCCGTAAACTCGACTATGGACAGGCGTTGCAATTTACCACATCATTTGAAGAGTAAAGCTCAAGTATATTATTTCTATGGACAGCAGGATCGACGGTTATGTACGAGTCGTCCATCAAATCGCCGACATCAATTTTAGATGATGGACTGAGGGGGAAGATAGGAGCATAGAAGATAATAAACAAATAATTTAGAAAAAACTTATATTTAGAAAACTTGAATTTATTATAAAAAAAAATTTTTTTGGAAAGGAAAAAATTTAGTAAAGAAACTTAAAGAAAAATGTAGATGGATTTTGAATATAGAAAAAAAATTTCTGCCCACAGATGGATTAGCTGAACTTTTGCAGTATGTTGTATATGATACAGAAATTCAGTTTTGGCAAAGTATGTCAGCTAAGTTCCCTGCAAAAACCATTGCTTTTGTTAAATTATTAACTGGTTTACTACGAAGACTTAATTGCCATTTCCTGGATCCATTATTACATCCTGGGTATTTGGGAATTTTGCTATTGTGGACCTGGAACTAATAATAAAATGTTCTAGTTTGGGCAATGCTCGCTAAGTGATACAACTAACTAGCTAGCAGCTGGTTTCGATCTGCTGCGACTGTAAAAATAGGATATTTATTTTATCTCAATGTATAAATTAGAAGTTCCTTCTATTTGGTAGAACCCATAATTCCACTGAATTCAGGCATGTCCGTTAAGTGTCTTGCCCAGGGAAACAACCAAATAGCAACCAGTTTCAAACCTGCAACTGGATCACTCGCCCGAAATTTGATGGATTTTTGGCTCAAAAAAAAGAAGATGAATGCAATAGTAGCTCACCAATTAGATTTCTGTTTTGCTTCAATCTTAGAATCTTCATTTTGTGTTGATATTAACTTTACTTTGGGTTTTCTGCTCTTTAAGTTCATATTTTTAACTAGTTTATCAGCGATTTGGTCAGCTAATGTCTCTACATCGAAATCTGAATCATTTTGCTCGATTTCAGAGTCTTTTTCTAAACAGTTTACGTCAACCTTTTCCGATTCAATAATTTCTGTTTCAAATTTTTCAGATTTGCTTTCTTCAGGAACTTTATCGATTTGTGCCAAAAATGTTAACTTTTCCTCGTCATTTTCTTGATTTAAATTCTCAAATTTTTCGGATTTTTCATTTTTTTCCGATTCTTCCTTTTTCAAAATTTCAAGTTCATTTTTTTCCGCAATTTCATTTTTCTTTGACAACAAGCGAGTACTCCTACGTGGCATGGCCACTATTGGGGGTTAAATATGAAAGAAGGAACTTATACCTGTAGAAAATTCAAATTAATGTTAGGTTAAAAGTAGAGTACGTAATTAAAGCTTGTAATCAATGTAAGGCTTTTTGCTTGGATACACAAACAGTCCATGCATAACATTTCAATTCTTTCACACTAAATTGTCTTTTGGTACAAAACCTTTTAACCGATTATTGCACAAAACAGAACAAACATATAAATACTGGTACACAAAAAAAGAAACACAAAAAAGCACCTTACTTTAGATTTTAAAAAATGCTGAAAACTTAAATGAGCAGAAGCAGAATTTTTTAAAAGAATTAGTACCAGATACAAACGAAATGTTAAGTTTATAATTTAGTTGAACTTTAACACCGAAACTGTAAAAAATACAACACTAATTGTGCAGAATGAGGGTCACAGTATGATAGGAAAACTGCCTGTAAATATCCACACAAAAAGCTATATTTAACTGTAAGCTAGTGATACAATAATGTGTGATCGGCACCATGTAAAGTGGCAAATGAAGTGACCACAAATGATAGGTGAATATCTTAAATGGCATTAACTTAGTTTCACAGGCTAAGCTTTGATCAAAAACGCTCTGACAAAAGATTTTAACGAGAAAGATTGTCTGGCGCTGAATTTCCTCAACGCTGAAGGTTGCGCAATGACAAGTTCATTGGATCCATCTGATATCGACGTTTCTCTTTCAGATTCCCCCGTGTGGTACTTCGTGATGAGACGGGAAAAAGTGTCAATGATTGCGCGATTGAACGCACTCGTGTGGATTAAGCAGCCGGCAACATGGCCACTGTTGATCTCACGGATCTTGAAATAAAAGTTGAAAATGAAGCAACTTGAAATAGAATTACAGGATATTCATGATTAATTCCCATGTATAAGAAAACACAATAGTCTGTAATTCTATTTGAATAAGATAAAAATCTCATTTTATTCACTTCTCTGTGCTCACAAGAGTCATTTTACTTGTAATTTGAGAATTTATATGGCAACAGTCCGGCGCCTTGAAAAATCGTATTAATCGGTAGACCTAGTTACAGTATCCGGTCTCAATACTTTCAGTTTTAGTTTAACCATTATTCCAGTGGGCCTAAGGAACGTCAGCTAGTACTTTACCCCACAGACACAACCTCTTAGCAACCGAATGGTTCGATCCCAGAACTTTTCAGCACATGTACAATATCAATGGACAAGGAAAACTAAACATATGTAACGAACAAACCTGACATCCTGGCCATATATCCTTTACTGGGGTTAAGTTGGACTTGGGAAAATATGCATCGCCTTTCGCTATAACGAATGTTGCCATGGTGGGGTCTACGGGGACCGAAAAGTTCCCCAAATGGGTGACTTGGTCCATAACCCCCCTCATAAACCTGACGGTCTCTCGCTGTCGACGTTTTTCGTCTTTGGAATTGTTTTCCTTGTCCAGAGCAGCGTCAGGTAATTTGCCTTTAACATGGAGAATAAAGTAAATTGTTGGATAAGTTTATTTTATGTGTTCAAAACAGAATATAAAATCTTCCTAATTTCAACGCCCAATCAGGCTAAGCAATTTAATATAAAAATACTTAATGTATAAATTTATAAAAAGGTAAGGACAGTGTCAAAGCTTGTTTAACTGTTTTAGTTATTTTTTCTTGCTTAAGTTTGGAACCTTAAGCCAATGGCTAGTTTCAAAATAGCAACTACTTGGTTGTTTACGGTTCCTATATTTAAACTTAAATTTGTGTCAACTCATGGGTTATTCAAAACTTAGTGTGGAGCCTTTTAACTAAAAGGTTGCTGGTTCGAAACTGGTTGTTAGGTAGTTGTGTTAATGGGTTCCCAACGAATTAATGGGTTCTACTAAATTGAAGGAAAGTGTGTATCATATACTACACATTGTAATATCTCCGGTAACCCGATAATGGGCCTGAGGTGATCTGACGATTGCCATGTGTTAACCCCCTTGGTTTTCCCATTGACGGGATAAACATGAATATCCTATTTTATAATTGGCAGTTATTAGTACCACGATACAAACAACAATACAAAAACACAATTTTTAATAACAGGAATTATAAGCTGATTTAAATGTTAATGTTATGCAAATAAAAAAAGAAATATTGCTATTTGGTAAGAAGCCGACTTGCCGCATTTCAAACAATTATTAATTTTTTTTTCAAAGTAACAATTTTATGGGTGAATTACTACAGGATCACTTGGAGGCTTGAATCGCTTGAATCGATTGCTTCAAACCCTAAACCTTACTCTATCCTTAACCCTTCAAGCGATCCAAATGATCCTGTAGTAATTAAAGGTACCGCAATTTTATTACCTTGAGGCCCATTTGATCCAGTATGGCCCGCAAATTCCTTCCCGAGAGTGTAAGAATCTACTTCCTTAAGAAACTTGCTGATCTCCTTTTCGAAAATGGGGTTCTTCGAGTATTCCTGCTCTAAAACTCGCCACGGTATCGCCCTGCTAAGCACACCCTCTGTCCAGACGACAGACGCCGACGTCCATGACATACACGGGATTAAAGCGACCGGTTCCGGCCAGTTTGTGGCGGCTAATGATGCCATATGCCCGCCCATGGATATACCAGTAAGACCAAGAGGACCAAAACCGTTTCTTTTCAACCAGTGCAGTAAAACTTGTGCTTCTAAAATTAAACAGCTTCCCATAACAAAAAGGTCATTTACATGCAATAGCCCAGATCTCCACTGGTCTTTGGGTTTTCGTGACCCATAAAATGGATTTTCAAGCAAAACTGATGTAATCCCAGCCTCCAAAAGTGGTTTTCCAAGCAGTTCTCTACGACGATGAAATCCGTGATCACCAGTCCCGGCCATATGAATACAGGCTGGTTTTAAGCCGGGTTTTGTTGACGTGAGTAGCCTTTTCGGCATTACGACCTCAAATTTTGCCGTTTGTGACACGGAAGGAACTACGTCTGGTAAGATATTCATGGTGGGGGTAACGAAATTCCCGCACAACACAGTACAATCCGCATAATCGACTTGCTGATCTATATTAACGCGATAGCTTGGAGATACCAGCTTGATACACGAGTCTCTGTTGCAAATAAGTTTGTGCATTTTGAGAATTTTTTTAATTTCTTCTGGTTTCCCCCATCCTCGCGTGTAAAATTTGGTGAGAATTAACTTTCTATAAAATAAATCCACGCGGCTAAGCGTCATCGCGTTTATACAGCAAGCTTCGACTTTCTTCAGAACAAAATAACCTGAGATCCGCAGGTCTATTTTAAAATTTACAAAAAATTAATAGATAATCGGTCTTCCATTTGTTACGGTTTAGCACAGATTAGTGTTCCTTAATAGAGTTCATTAAGGGACACTAGCACAGATTATTCACCCCATTCCAAGATTAGCGAATGAAGCGCTAATCTCGTAATCTGTATTATCGTATTATAATACAGGCGCTTCAAAGCGCTAAGATTTTCTAACCTAGACGCTTTGTTGCGGCTAAGTTTTGACGAATGGGGTGGATTATTTGTTACGGATTAGAAATAAAACGGGAAGAAGTAGTATATAGTTTTGGTCAGGGCTGACGGTGGCGTAAGGTAATCTGACGATTGCCAGTGTGATAACGCGAATAGTTACACCATTCATCCGACCGAATATCGTGGTGGTCTAGCGCGTTGCATTTCAGCCAAAGATTTGCAGGTTTTTGTTCGATATAGCTAATCGGTCGTCTCCTTGGTCAAGGCACATAACAAACATTGCCTGAACCCATTGAAATAATAACTTCTACCGAATTAAAGGAATTTCTCAATCATACACAACACGATACAATAGCTCCGGTAACCTGACGGTGGGCGCGAGGTGATCTGACGGTTAACCGTGTGTTAATGCCCGCCCATTTCGTTTTCCAATTTACAGGGATAAACATGAACTATATTCTTCGATTCTAGCTCCATTCTCAAGGAATAAAACATAAATCTCTACTCCAATCTACCAAAGTCCATTTATTAAAATAAAATTTTATAATTCGTAAGTTTACCAAACAATAAGCACAGATATTAAAGTTCACAACTAAATAGAGCCAATCAACTTATTGAAGTTACAGTTTTAAAACATTATAATAAACATTATGGGTACAAGAAATAACTAATGTCATCAAACTTGGGCAAGTTTACATAATACAGTGTTGAATATATTCAACCACAGCAAAACACACGGGGTCGATGAATAATTCGGTCATAAGGCGAACACGACAAAATATTAACAATTCTTTTCGGCAAGATGACTTCGATAACGTAAAGTAACTTGATTAAAAAATGCTTTTTAAAAACCACGTGTTTATATAATTTACGATCTCTCTCCAAAGAGGCCATCATTTAACATAGTGTGCAAAAAGGGGAGTCAAAAACGACAAAATGGCGTATAAACAATGACTGTTCGTGGATTTACTACAGGTATTCGAAACCAAAGAAAAATTTCCGTGGTGTTTTTTGGCGAAATTGCAACGGAACGTATAACACATTTAGACACCGTAACATCGCGGTGTATACTGCGAATGTCGTAACCGTTTAAACGCGATATATGCGCAGAATAGAAACAGTGCGAATACATAGAACATGTAGATCAGCCACTTTAATGGGGACCCACTCGGCCCTGATTTTGGCGAACAAACCGAAAAGTGTTCCGAATCCGGGGAATACCCGGAACCGTACCAATATAAATCCAACCGATCTACGACCGAAGGTTCTGGGTTCGATTTTAACTTCTCACAAGCCGCGCAAATCCCTATCGCCCCCATTTTTCTACTGTCTACTAACGCCTTTATTTCGTCATAAGGCCGTGACGTGGGGATTTTCTGCTGCCACCCCGGGAAATCCCCGACTTTCCATCTAAGGTATTCCCCATACATTTCGTCGTTGCCGTCAAGTTCGAGCAAATAGTTCGCTAGCTCCTCTAGCGACTCAAAATCCTCGACAAAGATAAAGGATTTCGGGGGCGCCACGAGCTCGTATTCCTCTCGTTTCGGTCCGATGACCACTGGTACTGCTCCACTGAGCAAGCCATTCAGCCAGAACTTCTCAGAGATGTAGTCCTTACATCTTGAGTTCTCGAATGCGAAGTAAAATTTATATCTGAGAACACAGAACGGGATGGGTTTATATTTAACCAAAACAATTAGTTAAACATTTATTTATTTTTTTACCGAGCCAAGTTCCGAATTCAGGTTGAGCTCGCCACTAGAACCATTTTTTATTGTATAGGAATTCGGTATATGTAAAGCAAATTCTGTATATTGATCGGTTGCGTTAATTACTGGGAATTGGCTTTTGACCATTATATATAGAATTGGGTAAATGAATCTGAGAAAGAACTAAATTATTTGAACATGAATTGCACTGGCAACACTAGCATGGAAATCAGCACCGCACTGACGCAAACGTTTGTTGCTTAAATGTCCCGGGATATAATAAAACGTGTATGGTAACGATTTAGAGATAAAACAAGGTAAAAGTGCATAGAAATTAGCTAAATCTGACATAAAATAAACAAATAACTAGGTGTTAAACGTATCAAATGTGAAAAAGGTGTAATAAAAGATATAGAAAAGTGTATAAGCATTGCACGCCAAACGAGCCCCAGGTACGTTAAAGAAACAAATTTAGTTTAACTTATAAATTGACTCATACTGCCAAACTATGGTAAAAATCGTCACAAACCTTGACATGACGTCATATTGACATGGAGGTGGACATAGAGGTTCTGATCCGCATTTTCCGAAAATGTCGATTTTGATGAATTTCTGCAATTCTCGGATTGCCTTCGATCTCTCTGCTACAGCGCAGTTGGACGAGGTCCAAGCAGCCAGAGACGTTTTCTTTGCCAGTATTTCGCTCAGATTCCTTATGTGTGGGTGGGGATAAGCATAACTAATGTTTAGTTAACCATAATAAGGGTAAGCATAATTAATCACTGTTTATTTTAACCCACCAAAATACCAGTCGTATGTGCATGAAATAAAAGAGTAAATTAAATGATGAAGCCAGGAATTTGAACCAAAACTGTTTTAAGTCCTAAGTGTTGCTGAACCGAATGTAACATTCTTTATAACATGCAACTTTCATGCATCTATAGGCAATTAAGCGTGATGTTTAAAATTATCATTTACTCACCTGTGCTTAGTGTTACTAAAGGTTATTCACTATCAACCATACACTATATTACAATAGCTCCGGTAATCTGACTATGGACACAAGGTATTTTGACGGTTACCCGTGTGAGAACGCAATCGTCGGTTATGGCGAGGTAATCTAATGATAGTCCGTGTAATAAATAGCGCTTAGGAGTATTTTAATTGATGAATAGAAAAGGTCAAGAGCCCGAGTGAATAACGCAATTCTTATACAGAATTTGCTGTAAAATGTGGCATGGCCCATTGTGGAAACTTTCCCATAAAAAATAATATCCTATCCTAATAAAACTGCAACTAAAAGGGTGGAAAGGGGGAAATAGGAAAATAGTGAAACTTGGGTTATAGTTAGGATTAGTTCTGGGTTTAAGATTAGTGTCTCTCCTTGCTTCCTTTCTTCACCATTTCGCGTCATTGAGTATTTTCCTATTAAAGAGAGCGATTGATAGATTGATTGATACTTACTGTGAAACTGGTGGAAGGTCTCTTGAATAAGGCGCATATACGTCACTATCAACTCTGTACGTCATAGTCCAGTTGAAAACTCTATGAAAGTTCACCAGAGTTTTATCGAATACATATCTCGTGTTCCACGGCGGTTCGCAGCAGTACCATATCCACCTGTCGGATATGACTTAATTATTTGAAAGATCCTATCGCGATCTGACGTCAATACCTTTGGTCTTTATTCCTTTGTGACGGCATACCGATCATCGAATCGCGGCGAGTGGCGCAGTCGAAAATTACAGCGTCGGCGATTAATGACGTACTTCTGTCGTACGTCACGTGACAGCCATGACACGTGACATTGTAAATGAATCCGTACGGTGGGTCGTAGATTAGAATCAGTTTATCTTCGTCCCTGTGGAATGGTGTTAATATGTTCATGAGTATCTTCACCACGACTTAATCTTAAATGAAAAATCGAATGACTTAATTTTCTCTCGGGCCAATGGTTCGGGACCGCAATCGTGTTAAGACACTCTTTTGTATAAAAATGGTTTTTATATGCTCATTAGTAACATAAACACGACTTCATCATAAATGAAAAAAGAAGAATAGAATGACCTAATTTCATAATGGTGTTAAGACAATGTTTTGTATATATATGGTATATATTTCGGTCGCGTTCACTATTCCACCATACGATTGTATAGAAATACTTATGATGCATAGATTGAATTAGGAACCAAAAAACGAAATTTATCATTAATGGATAACGAAGAATAGAATTACGCATTTTTATCTGGTCAACCCATGATAGACTCGTTGTAAAGATCGTTATTTATATATAATTTGTTATATGTATCGGTCGCGTTAACAATTTGCCCACACAAATGTATAGAAATGATGACTACAGTTAAGAGAGTGCTATGGCTAATACCGGGCGAAATTTGAGCGACTGAAAATATTTCAAACAGTCGGATGGAAATAGTCGGAAGGATTACATTAAACGTATTTCCGCAAGTCCCATAACAAGTCATTTAGGGTCGAAATTGTATTAAGTATTCTCTGTTAAGCCACATTTAATTAAAAAGTCAACACAGATTATAAACAAAATATCTAAAAGCAAAACTGAGAAAAATGTACTTTTTAAGATACAGCAAAAAATTAAATCATTGGTCGTTCCTACACGCAATACGATTTTAATCTTATTATACGATTTTTCTTATCATAAAGAAAAACAAGATTCTAATATAAAATAAAACAACCTGACATTTTCTTGTAGTTAAAGATATTTGTGTTTAAATCTTTGTGTTTTGTGACGTACTTGGATAGAATTATGCCGTAACAATGGGAACCAGCAGACTACAATTACTGTTTTTAGATGTATTAATACTTTAGTTCTGTATTTCCAATATAAGTTACATAATTTTCTATTTTAGAAAAAAAAATTGTTTAAAATCTTCAGATAAACATAGTTGGTTGCGTATTTTATTAATAAACACAGACAGAGTGGTTCCTAGTTTACCTAAGAAGAATGAAACTTAATTTATTAAATCTAGTTACCGAAGCGGATTACAGCCTTTTAATTTTAGCCTAGATTTATTAAACTAAAAACAACCAAAATGATAGGCCTAATTTATTGATATTAAATGGTAAGTGAAAGCCATTAAACCGTTGCTATAGAAAATAATTAAGTACTTTTACGATAATATTGTACTTGGAGCATTAGTTATTAACTGGACAAAATGTAAGCCGCATTCCTAATGTTCCAAATGTTTTATTAACACTTAGAACATGTTACCGCCTTTGCAACAATATTCGTCGGACAAACACAGTGTCCGGTATATCGTTACCCCACGCAAAATGTCGGGTTACCGGAGCTAGTTCAGTGTGTTGTGCACGATTAAAACTTTTCTTTAATTTGGTGGAACTGTTCAATCCACTTGTTTCAGGCATTTTCCGCTAAGCGTCTTTCCCATAAACAACCGGCTATAGCTACCAAACAGTTCCGGAACTATAGCTTATCGACTGAAATGCGACGGACGCACCAAGCTAAACATTCAGAAAAATCCAGTAAATTTCTAAAGTTAAAAACACTAACTATGGCAGTGTATCCTAATTATTGTAAAACCTAGGGGAAACCGACTGCTGGCACGTGTTACAAAACCAAATGCCACTGCCGGATTAGCTTAATAATTTAAATCACAATAGCTCTTTTTAGCAAGGTTAGGATATTCCTGATTTATCCTTGAAATTTGGAAAAAGCAAGAGACGTTATAACACGGACAATCGTCAGATTACCTTGTAGCCGTTGCCTGAACCCAGCGGATTGATGGATTTTACCAAATTAAAGGAACATGTCCATCAAATACAACACACTGCAATAGCTCCGGTAACCCGACGATGGTCGCGAGGTGATCTGACGATTGCCCGTGTGTTAACCCCCTTTGTTCTGTCCCCAGTTTTATTTTATACGTCATTGCATGCATCGCGAATTGAACCGCATGATTGGGTATGTGATGCATGCAATACGTGTCCTGGATCTGCATTCACTTTCATGTTAGTTCTGTAGTGAACGGAACCTGGCGTTTTGCAATTCTATTAGTTATTTCTGCACTTCTGTAGTTCTCGGAAGTATATTTAAAGGCACAAGTTTCAGGTGGCTAAAGTGTTCTTTATGGTATCGCACTATTTCTACAAATGTTAATTTGTTTCATTATTTTATAGTTACCGCCACTTCGCCACGTCATCACGCATCAACATCTACTTTGTATGTCAATGGTTAGCGTAATACAAAACAAAATTCAGAGTGGCTCGTAAGACTGAATTCTGCCGACAGTCCGAAAAAGATTAGGCACACGGCGCTGCCGAAACACCCTTGGTTTTCCCATTCACGGGAATAAACATGAATATCCAATCCTAGCCACCATCGGGTTGTCGGTAAACCCAATAATAATGGGTTCTACCAAATTGAAGGAACATCTGAATCTTACACAACACACTGCAATAGCTCCGGACTCCGGTAACCCGACGCTCGGTGCGAGACAATTGACCTTGTGTTAACACCCTTGATTCACGCATTCACGGGGATACACATGAATAAATAGTATATCCTGCTCCACTGGGTTCAGGCGATATCCGCTTGCTGCAATTTCTGCAAACCAATAAAGATAAAGAAAACCAACTTGGCGAACACTTGTCTAAGACGGCAAGCACATTTAGCTCTACGACTAGTTTATCAACGTAATATTAGTTTAACGGAAAACATGAGGGAAACCGACTTTGCGAAGCCAGTAAGCGACATCGCCGAATTTACAAAAATATTCGTTTCTAATCACCGAGACAACAGCGAATCTTAACTTCTATAATTCGGAGCAACTTAACTTACCGAATAGGTTTAAACAACAAATATAATTCAGTCTTATTAAAATTATTACGATTTTTACGACCGACTATTAACTGGTCACCATATGTTAAATGTTACCTCATAAAGCTTCTATTGAAACGTAACCATGATGGGTCGAACTTGTCTCGCAGGGTGTGAATCCATTGATGGGTCAGTATGATTGTCTCGAATACGAATTTATCTAGAACCTCACCCACTATGACGTAACATGTCAGAATGGCAAATACAAAACTACACACGGACACTAAGCGCATTCTATGGCGTCACAAACCTAATTATCACCACCTGAAAATGAGTAACAAAATTAAGATTTGCATAATCCATCTTAAGGTAACCATGTACTAGCTGGCTAAAAATGCCTTCTTATTAAAATAACGGAGCTACTTAAACCCTTAACATGGTATTTACGTATTTTTATACCATACTTCATATACCAAGACATAAAACATAACCAATAAGTTGTATTGAGCGAATGATAACGAAACTTAACGTTCATTTAGATGTGTGCGTTTCAGAGTGCCCAGTGACCCAATATGTGATTACGCCTATCTGACGGTAGGATAAATACACCTATCTTTAAAAGTACTTGCAGCTGAATTAAATACAATTCTATACCACCACGAACCATACAAAACACATAGGAATAGACGATTCATTAGTATAAGGAAACATGAAGAAATTTCATGTTTCCGTTATCCGCAAAGCATCTATAAAATTATATTTGTAATAATATACTCTGCAGTTGAAATTACTTATTAGGTTGATATGCAATTATTTATAAGAAAATTAATTTAAATACTCAGCAGTGTGACATGTCGCACTGTAATTTAGCAATAACCTAAAATATTCTAGGGGACTATACTACTTATATATATTTCATGTGCTTGGTGTACGTGGTAGTGGTGTATTATAGTAAATTATGAATTTAATATTTTAAAGGATTTTTCGTTATCACTTGCGGTATGTAGTGATCGTTAAGCACTTTCTCGGTTTATTTTATTCACCTCCAACTTAGCTAGTTGTGTTTATAAGGAATAAATTAAATATAAATTGAACAATTCTTACTAGTCCCGTTATATCAGCAGTTGTAGAATAACAGTGCCGAGCAATCGATTGCGAGTTGTGTTTATAAGAAATTTCACTGACGCAATTTAACTAGAATTTGCCACTGAAGATCCAAACCATACTAACACCATCAGAAACTCGATTGGATATTTTCTTACTTATTATATAAAGCTTAAATGTGAGCGGATAGCATAGAATAAGATAGGATATAGGCCTACGTGTTTATCCCCAAGAACGGGAAGACCAAGGGGGTTAACACACAGGCAATCGTCAGATTACCACGCGTCCGTCGTCGGGTTACCGGAGCTATTGCAGTATGTTGTGTATGATTAAGACACACCTTTAATTTAGTAGAACCTATTATTCCGCTGAGTTTAAGCAAGGTCCAATGCCCAAGAACACAACCGACCAGCTATCGAGCAATGGGCAAGGCATAAGAACACAACCGACTACCTATCGATCAGTTTCGCAATTAAAACGCTTTCGCTGAAAGGCTATACGCACTAATCCACCAGACTAATCTGTCGGTCGAGACTGATCACTAATTTTAGTGGAATTTCATATAGATTTCCCGGAAAAGGGTTAAAGATAGGCATGTTGCATACTTCATCATTTTGTTCGTATTTATATTCTCTTTTCATTTATCTTACATTTATGTTTCCACCCTATTAATACGCGTACAAATATTGTACTTATGATTGGTTATGTATATTCTATTTGGGGGTGTCCCAAGTATAAACGATTTAAATTCTAGTAAGGTTTTTCTAAATTATATTGTAAATCCTTAATATATTTAACAAAATTTAAGGTAAATATTACTTTCTAATGCGAGAAAAAATTGCAGTAACTATTTATGTTTATACCTGTGAATGGGAAAACCAAGGGGGTTAACACAGCAGCAACCGTCAGATCACCGCTCGCCCCCACCGTCGGGTTAACGAAGCTATTGTATTGTGTTGTGTATTGATTCACACGTATATGTATAATTTGCTGGGTTTAGGCAATGTCCGTTAAGTGCCTTGCCCAAGGACACAACCGAAGTTTCGCACCTCTGAAAGGCGATGCAATAAAGTACCAGACTAATTGGTCGGACTAATTTATCGGAAGAGGGTTAAACATAGGTTTGGGCTTACTCATTTTTTCTTTCGTATTTAAATTCTATATTTGTTTATGCTTTCTTTTTCCACCTTATTTATACGCAAAATAAGATTGTATTTCTGATTGGTTAGGCATATTCTATTTTGAAGGATTCCTCGGGGTACACAGGGTAATTTAAACTATAGTTATGTTTTTTTGATTTATGTTGTATTTCTCTAAATCTAGTATAGAAAGTTGAATTTAATATTTCTTTTTTGGTTCGGAGATATCGGCGATAACACCTAAAAGGCTGAAAATGGGCCTCTTCTGACGATTACCACCCATGTGATATAACATTTCCTTTTTTTAACCACGGGGATAAATATTTAGTTTAGTTTATTTTTTTGCTCCTTCGTTAAAATAAAGAAGAATATAACAAATATTCAAAATTAAGGAGACATGATAAAACGGCAAAACTACAGTAGTTAAACACGTCAGTGAATAGACACATTACAAATTAGGGAAAAAATGACGTGGCCGTTAAACCTTACGTTAATGTCGAAATAACAGTTGCTGCTAAAAATAATCACTTTTTTGTTTTTGGGCCCGGACTTCGTATAATCATCACGTTTAAGAAAGCCAAACTTCTTTTACAGTTAATCCATTACCGACCAACCATCAAACCCAAACCACGATTTAGCAGATATAAAGGTCACGTAGCTAGTATTAAAAGGTGGCGAGTATTTTAGGTACAATCGTGCTGGTGTTGTCTTTTTATAGCTGGCGTTCTTTAAACAAATAAACCTTGATATCTAGGTATGACGTGTCTATATGTGAACAGATGTGGTACTATATGCTCGATGTATATATTATAGTTTGGTGTTTTATTGCGTGGTACTTCAACCGAAGAATTGTAGGATCGAAACTGGTTGTTCAAAAAGCGGTTGTGTATTTTGTTAAAGCGCTTAGTTATTATGACCTAATACCAGAAGATAACTGCGTTGTTCTAAAATCGAAGAAACATCTCGATCATATCGATCATAACTCATCTATTAAAGCGACCGTGTGCTTGCGAGCAAGCCTATGCGCTATTAACACCTGTCCTTATGGCAACCTCTTAGGTCCCAGTATGCAAATTAGCTTTGTTCTAAAACAAATTGTGGCATATAGTATATACTGTGTATGTTTTATTGAAACCACATGGAATTTGGAGTTTAGTTTATTCATTTTATGATAAAGTATAAAAAACGGCAAATGAAGTAAATCAATAACACAGGAACAAGAAAATACGGTAAAACGAACAGTCGTAAACGCGTTAAATAAAGATATAAATGTCAAATAAACTCGTCAAATAGAGATATAAATGTCAAAATTAACGGACGCACACACCGAACAACAAATTGAAAACAAGTTAACCATAGAACACCCTAACCAGGTAAATACGTGTTTTTACTAATCATTAACTTACCTTTACTTTATTTAGGCTTATTTTTTAAATTAAAGCCGCAAAATTCATTTTCGTTAAGCGTTTATTTCCGCCTTTTTATATTAGGTTTTTGTGTTAGAATTGCTGGATCGTTACTCTTAAAACATATATCGTTCTTATCTCTTTCAAGCATATCACAAAAGTTATAATAAATTAAATACTTATATATGAAAAGCTGCAATGATTTTAAACAACGCTAGATAGTACATTTAAGGTGTTCAATTCCTTTTAAATAATATATCAGATAACTATGAAGCAGAAATAACGCACTTTATGGCAAAATTTGGAACAGCTATAATAATTACCCAGTTTTTTTGTTTATTTTTTTGCAGGCATGACGTTCAAGTTTACGATGGGCCGGTCCCACTGACCTTTTGTATATAAATCTGTATATGAATCGGTCGAGCACATCATCTGGTCACACGACAGTTCATTTAAGACCGTTAAATTACTTAAATGATTGTTTTTAATATATACTTACGATATTCATGTTTATTTGCGTGAAAGGGAAAAGCAAGGGGTTAACACACGGGCAATCGTCAGATCACCTCCCGCCCACCGTCAGGTTACCGGAGCTATTGCAGTATGTTGTATATGATTCACACGTTCCTTCAATTTAGTAGAACCCATTAATCCGTTGGGAACGGCAATAATGTCTGTTAAGTGCATTGCCCAGCACGGTCACAACCAACTAGCAAGCGATCAGTTTCGTACCTGCAACGCTTCGGCTTAAAGACGGCCATCTCATCTTTATACAAACACTGGGGATTTTCTGCAAAGCACTTTCACTGTTTATTCCAGTCCGTTGAGTGCTGGCAAAAATCCCTAGTTGTCGTGGACATTATTGTATATTTTCGCATCGTTTTGTGAAATAAATTATCATTGGAAAACGTTTTATTTCTTCGGTGAGGTTCTGTAGATCGAAAAGGTCTGGTGTCGTTGAACTGACCAAACAAACAGCAAGTCACATGTAATCACATGGTAACGTTAAATGTTTGCTTGCACAGATACAGCCCAGATAGATTTACGTGGATCATTGGTGAGAAGAAATGTAATCACTTCTCGTCGTTAACACTTTATAGTCAGTCATATTGTTGGATCATAACTCTGATCATGTGAGAATTATACGAAAGATAAGTATGTTTTTTTCAGGAAGAGAGAGCCTTTGTTTTGTTATTTGTTTTTTTTTCTGGCATCTTTTAGATTATTTAGAATATGGATGTAGTTAAGAATTACAAGGCAGATAAGTTATTTTTTTCAAGTAAAAGAGAGAGCCTTTGATTTTTTCTGGTATTTCTTTAGATTGTTCAGAACGTATATGTTTTTACTCGGATTAGTTTTAACCGTATAGTGGGGCCGTCAGTTTTTATATTTAAATAGTGGTAACCAATTGCCCACACGACCGTTAAGATTTAGAATGCAGAAGCTTAAAAAACACTTAGGCAAACTAAATAGTGTTTTCATGTTAAACATTTCCTAAATGTTAGCTGACTTTATGTATATTTGCATTAACATACTCAGTCGATAAAGCGATGGAGAATTTCCCACAATCTTAAACAAATGGCTAATTAGCTACGCTATTAATATACATTAATGATCACGGCAACTAGTGATTTCTGCCAGCACTCAACGGACTCATGGAATAACTGGAATACGGAATAAACAGTAAAGTATATTAGTCAACGGACTGGAATAAACAGTAAAGAAAATCTCCTGTGTTTGTATAAAGATGAGATGGCCGCGTTCAAGCCGAAGGGTTGCAGGTGCGAAACTGGTCGCTAGCTATAGTTGGTTGTGACCTTGGGCAATGCACTTTACGGATATTTCCTAAACCCAGCGGATCACACACAACACATTGCAATAGCTCCGGTGACCCCACGGTGGGCGCGAGGTGATCTGACGATTGTCAGTGTGTTAACCCCCCTTGGTTTTCCAATTCATGAGGATAAACCTGAATATCCTATCCTATCCTAAATGTTTGGTGGCAGGAGGTATATTCTAGTTGTAATAGCTCTGGTAACTGGACGGTGGGTAATCTTACGATAATTCATATTAAAACACTCATTACCCTTTCCCAAACACGCGGATAAAACATACACAGTATATCCTATATGCGACAATTTTTTGTAGAACAAAGTTAATTTGCATACTGTGACATAAGAGGTTGTCACAAATTTATCTTCGAATAAAATT
>CH002517.1:292223-310843 GCA_000149265.1 Ciona savignyi
CCCCCCCAGTCTTCAACGGTGTAGTTTTTGTGTATTTAGTTGTTTACCGACCATAACAATTTTCTTTCTTTGCAGGAGCCAGGTGGTAAGATTTTTCCGGGCGTGCTAGGTAATGTAGATTAATATGTTGAAAACCATGCTAAAGTGAATTGCTGCGCGTCTGATTGGTATCACATTAAGTTCTCTGCGTATTCGTGTCCAATCTCTGTAATTGTGAGATCTGCTCAAAGTCAATAGTTCGAAAACGTGATAGAAAGTAACGCTAAAATTCAAAATGGTTAATTAGCATATTTATAACGCCAATTTAGATAGGAAGGAAAATATTAGGGAATTAGAGTTAGTTTTAAACCTGGGGTTGAAGTTAAGGTTAGTTCTGGGGGGTGAGATCAGTGTTTAGGTCAGGGTTTAAATTAGTTTCTGTAATTTTAGTGAGCAGTTTCCCTCCTTCCTTCCTTCCCGTTTTCCCTTCTTTTAGTGTTGCCCATTGTGCATTAGGTAACATTTTTAATGAGTGTAGATGTGAAATGATCAAATAAGAAGGTATTCTGATGTACTATTAAGCACTGATAACAAAATATTTGGTAAATAAAGGTGACACATAAATTTCTGCTGGAAAACACCAAAACATATAAAGCACGGATAACATATACCGCATGATATTAAGGAAACCTGGCACGCTTATTGTCCTTATTACAGAAGCGAACAGTCTACGTGGTCGACACTGCCTAGTTCCCAGCGTACTTTAGAAAATATTAATAAATAATAAGGAAAGAACGGATATGAGGCTGTGAATGGGGTAACCCTGGAAAAGGATACGCAAAATGTTGGGTAATTTACAGGAAATTTCCCAAAATGGTTAAAAACACATTCGGATTTTTCAGAAATTTAGTTTGTTTAAAGCAAAGTGTTTGACAAGATTACGTAAAAATCTTATTAAAGTTTTTATTAATAATCTTTATTTGAGGACTATGTTACAGTCTGGTTCGGATTTGTTTTATTATTAATTTCGTCTTAGTCATACCCAACACACAAAAAGCCATAACCACAAAGGAAATTTCTGGTTTAACAGAATGAGATTTTAATATTGCATGTGAAACTCAGAAGTCTCATCTTTTGTCTTCTATCCTCGCAAATGGTAAATTTAGGGATGTTATCACACTGACAATCCTTAGGTCCGCAGTTATTGTAGTGTGTTAAATATGATGCTATTATTTTATTTTGAACAGGAAGATATTTATGTTTATTCCCGTAAGTGGAAAAACCAAGAGAGTTAACACACGGTAAAACTTTAACCTAAACAGCCGGCTACATCCTAGAAACTGTTTGCCCTTATGACAGAAAGACTTTTATAATGTTTTAAGCAATAAACTAAGTAATTGCTACATGTTATTTTCAATATCAGGTTTAACGGCCTCTGTTTTTTATGTTATATCAGGTACATACGGCTGACTAGTTTTAACTAATGTAGTTTTGCATTTTTTCTGCTTCCTTTACAAAACCGTGCTATATTCTTTATCAACGTAAAGAGGAAGCAACAAATAAAGTAGACTCATTTCCATTCCCACGAATGGAAAAGTGATAGTATCGAATTTTCGTACTTTTAGAGATCGGTGTATAATCATACTATGCAATGACATCGGTTAGTATTTGAATAAGCAATGATGTCGTAATGACAACATTCCAGATTGGTCAAACAAAATGATGTTTGCGTCACTGTTTAAGATAGTGTACCTATCTTTAAACGTAAAGCAAATGACTTTGTATACTCAAGTAGATATAGTGTTTATCACGCTTCGCCGCTGTGATATAAGCATTTCTAGCTTAGTTTGAGTATGTTTTGCTGTTTTAGAGGCCACGTTTTCTACCTAAGTCTTTGCTGATATTGGGTATGGTTGCCATTAGTTGTGACTGATATGTGGACATAAAACGCATAATGCGATGAGAACTATTATATTAGAATCGTAAAAGCCCTATAGATACATAACGCTTAGCAAGTGAGGTGTAAATTAATCAAGTATTTAATTTAAATATTAAGATGTCTGACTCGACTAGAACTAAACCTCAAATGAAATCGTTGAGTCGAACTAAATTTCAAATGACTTGGAATTGACTCGAACTAAAATTTCATATGACTTGACTTTAAGTTTGACTTGACTTAAATTATAATGACTTGATTTAAACTTGCGAAAACTGTGTTAACTTACAACGCTCTACCCACTTGCTTTTAGTAATTAGATAACCCCGTTTTTGTTTGTAGTTTAATATTTAACTATCCCGTCAGATATAGGCGTAACCACATATTAAGTCACTGGTCACTCTGAAACGCACACATCTAAATGAAAGTTAAGTATCGTTTTCATTTGCTCAATACATCTTACTGGGTGTATTTTATGTCTTGGTATATGAAGTAGCGTATAAAAATACGTAAATGCGATGTTTAGTGCATACAGTAGCTCAAATATTTTAGTACGATTAAAGATATAATATAGTATGGTACATGGTTAAAACAATTTAGTACGACACAGTAAGATAGTATATTATATGGTTAACTTAAGGTGGGTTAAGCAAATCTTAATTTTGTAACTCATTTTCAGGTGGTGATGATAGGGTTTTGTGACGACATAGAATGCGCTTAGTGTCCGCGTGTAGTTTTGTATTTGCCATTCTGACATGTTACGTCATAGTGGGTGAGGTTCTAGATAAATTCGTATTCGAGACAATCATACTGACCCATCAATGGATTCACACCCTGCGAGACAAGTTCGACCCATCATGGTTACGTTTTAATAGAAGCTTTATGAGGTAACATTTAACATATGGTGACCAGTTAATAGTCGGTCGTAAAAATCGTAACAATTTTAATAGGATTGAATTATATTTGTTGTTCAAACCTATTCGGTAAGTTAAGTTGCTCCGAATTATAGAAGTTAGGATTCGCTGTTATCTGCGTGTTTAGAAACAAATATTTTTTGTAAACTCGGCGATGTCGCCGACTAGTTCGCACAGTACGATGCAAATTAGTAGATTATAATTTCTCTTTCCCGTTAAACTAATATTACGTTGATAAACTAGTCGTAGGGCTAAATGTGTTTGCCGTCTTAGACAAGTGTTCGTCAAGTTGGTTTTCTTTATCTTTATCGGTTTGCAGAATGGACAGCAAGCGGATATCGCCTGAACCCAGTGGAGTAAGATATGATATTTATTCATGTTTATCCCCGTGAATGGAAAAACGCAAAGGGTTTTACGCCCACAGTCGGGCTACCTGACCTATTGCAATGTGTTGTGTATATTTCAGACGTTCTTTTAATTTGGTAGAACCCATTACTAAAATTGGTTTTGGACTTTTGGCAATGTCCCGTAGCAGCCAAACGACAATACCGACTAGATAGCCACAAGTTTCGAACTTGCATCCCTTCTGCTGAAAGGTGACTCACTAACCCTACACCTAATCTGCTTTACAAGAATGGGGATTACTCCTTAAATGAAGTAACCTATGGCTATATAACACACTTATATAGCTCTGATAACCCGATGGTGGCCACAAGGTAAACTGACGATTGCCCGTGTTATAACGCCTCTTGCGTTTTCAAAATTTCAAAGATAAAAACAGGAATATCCGAACTTTTCTAAATAGGGCCATTGTGACTAAAATTATTAAGCTAATCCGGCAGTGGCATCTGGTTTTGTAACGCGTGCCCACAGTCGGTTTTCCCCAGCTATTACATTTAGTGGGGAACACAATAACAATAACATAGTAACAGTACCTAACTAATTTTTGAAGCAACGGTTTAATGTCTTCTCTTGCCATATCATATAACATCCAATAAATTCGGCCTACCATTTTGGCTGTTTGCGAAAATAGCTGTGTATATTGTCGCTCCGATCAATTATTTAATAAATTTAGGCTAAATTAAGGAGCTACAATTCGCTTTGGTAACTAGATCAAATAAAATCAGTTTCATTTTTATCAGATAAACTAGGAAACGACTCTGCCTGTGTTTATTTATAAAATACGCAATCGACTATATTATTCTGAAGATTTTAAACAAAAATTCTTTCTAAAATAGAAAATTATGTAACTTACATTAGAAATACAGAACTGAAGTGAAACGAAATCCAAAACAATAATTGTAGTCTGCTGGTTGCCATTGTTACGGCATAATTCTACCAAAGTACGTCACAAAAGTTAAAGTTCTAAACACAAATATCTTAAACCACAAAAAATTGACAGGTTGTTTTATTTTATTTTGCTTTAGCTTACTAAGTTATTTTGCTTTAGCTAATTAAGTTATTTTTGCTATAGCTTATTAAGTCCATTTTTCTTAATTTTGCTAATTTTGTTATAATTTGTGTTGACTTTTCGATGGGGCTAAACAGAGAATGCCTAGTGCATTAACGCCCCTAAATGACTTACGGAAATACGTTTAATATAAGTCTTCCGACCATTTCTATCCGACTGTGTTTCAGTCGCTCAAATTTCGCACGGTATAATAGCCAGCATAGCACTCTCTAAGTCTAACTATAGTATCATTTCTATTCATTTGTGTAGCCGAATTGTTAAGGCGACCAATACATACACCAAATTATATATAAATAACGATATTTGCAACGAGCTTATCATGGGTTCGAAACTAAGTCCGGTAAAAAAACAGGTAATTTTATTCTTCGTTATCCATTAATGATAAAGTTTGTTTTTTATTAGTAATTTAATCTATTGGATCGTGTGGTAGAGTAGTTAACGCGACCGATATAGATACCATATCTATACAAAACAGTGTCTTAACACCATTATGGTTCCGAACCATTAGCCCGAGAGAAAATTAAGTCATTCTATTTTTCATTTAAGATTAAGTCATGTTTAAGATACTTATAAACATAATAACACCATCCCACAGGGAAGAAGATAAACTGATTCTTATCTACGACCCACCGTTCGGATTCATTCACAACGTCACGTGTTCTGGCTGTCACGTGACTTACGACAGAAGTACGTCATCAATCGCCGACGCCCTAGTTTTCGACTGCGCTTCTCGCCGCGATTCGATGATCGGTATGCCGTCACAAAGGAATAAAGACCAAAGGTATTGACGTCAGATCGCGATAGGATCTTTCAAATAATTAAGTCGTATCCGGCAGGTGGATATGGTACTGTCCCGAACCGCCTTGGAACACGAGATATGTATTCGACAAAACTCTGGTCAACTTTCACGGAGTTTTCAACTGGACTATGACGTACAGGGTTGATAGTGACGTATATGCGCCTTATTCGAGAGACCTTTCACCCGTTTCACAGTAAGTATCAATCAATCTATCAATCGCCCCCTTTAATAGAATAACAATCAATGGAGGGAAAGAAGAAAATGAGTAAAACTACTCACTAAATGACTATAATCTTCATTTTAGTAAGAAGTTTTCCTCCTACAACAGGAAGTCTTAGATTTTTTTACAATTTGAAATTAAAGTTGGATCTGCAACCTAAATTTTTACTTAAATTTTTTTAGCTGGCACGCTCCGAAACTTTTTCCCAACAAAACAGCTAGGAGCTGCACAATCAACGCCTTTATTTCAAGAACCGATAATGCACTATTACAAAACTTTACAGCTAAACGAGAACACCGGCGCACATTCTTGCACATGCTTATTTCAATCAAACAAACATTGGGGAATCACCACCATTGTTACTCAGCAAAACGCTTGTTTAAATACAATGACTTAAAGAGAGCCACATGCCATTTACGACCGCGCCTAGAGGTCTAATAATTGGTTATACGTCATCGTTACGCCGACTGTCGAGTGATCTGATGATGGGCATTGTGATAGTTTGACCACATCCACCTTAAAAATAAATGGCCATATACTATTTGTATTGAGGTCAAAATTATTTATGTATTCAAAAATTTATTTTAGCAATTTTACACCTCCTTACTTGCATAGATACAGAAAATTATATGTGGTTGGAAAGGTTACAAACTAGACTGCAACATTGGTTAATTAAAAACCAGTTTTTGTCAACTTTTGCTGGCTCAATATTATTATATTTTATTTTATGCACATGTGAGTATTATTTTGGTGGGTTAAAATAAACATTAAATAATTATGCTTACCCTTATTATGGTTAACTTCACATTAGTTATGCTTATCCCCACCCACACATAAGGAATCTGAGCGAAATACTGGCAAAGAAAACGTCTCTGGCTGCTTGGACCTCGTCCAACTGCGCTGTAGCAGAGCGATCCAACGCAATCCGAGAATTGCAGAAATTCATCAAAATCGACGTCTTCGGGAAATGCGGATCCGAACCTCTATGCCCACCTCCATGTCAATATGACGTCATGTCAAGGTTTGTGACAATTTTTTCCCATTTGCTGCAGTGTATGACACATGGGTTTAAGTGATTATGTTTCTGTATTTACAAATTGCATATAGGTTAAGCATTAATTGCTATAAGCACAAATTTCTACAACATTTTAACTTAAGTTTGCTAGTGTGGATTTAACTAACGTTTGTGGATTTGCGGGTTGAAAACAGATTGTAATTTACTTGGCTTTATAAAGTAAAGGTTAATGATATTTTTTTTACCATTTTCTACTTTATTTATAGAATTAAATGTTTTATTATTGTTTTCATTTGATTTTTTAATCGACGTATTTTCGATCTCATAATGTGCTCGTTGCTAATACCGTTTTTTATATAGAATTCAATATATTTATCGGTCCAGGTAACTTAATGTTTAACAGTACGGTCATGTGTTCGAATATTTAACGCAGCCCATAAATATACCAACTTCCATACAAAAACGGTACTGGTGACCAGCCCATCATGGATTTGAAACTTGGCTTGGTTAGAAAAAATTCACTGATTGTTTTAGTTAAATAAAAATCTCCGTTCTGTGTTCTCAGATATAAATTTTACTTCGCGTTCGAGAACTCAAGATGTAAGGACTACATCATCTGAGAAGTTCTGGATGAATGGCTTGCTCAGTGGAGCGGTGCCAGTGGTCATCGGACCGAAACGAGAGGAATACGAGCTCGTGGCGCCCCCGAAATCATTTATCTTTGTCGACGATTTTGAGTCGCTAGAGGAGCTAGCGTACTATTTGCTCGAACTTGACGGCAACGACGAGCTGTATGGGGAATACCTTAGATGGAAAGTCGGGGATTTCCCGGGGTGGCAGCAGGAAATCCCCACGTCCACGGCCTTATGACGAAATAAAGGCGTTAGTGGACAGTAGAAAAACGGACACGATAGGAATCTGCGCGGCTTGTGAAAAGTTAAAATCGAACCCAGAACCTTCGGTTGTAGATAGGTTGGATTTATTTTGGTTCGGTTCCGGGTATTCCCCGGATTCGGAACACTTTTCGGTTTGTTCGCCAAAATCAGGGCCGAGTGGGACCCCGTTAAAGTATTCGATCCGCGTGTTCTATGTATTAGCACTGTTTCTATTCTGCACATATATCGCGTTTAAACGGTTACGCCATCCGCAATATACAGCTCGAAGTTTCGGTGTCTAAATGGGGTGCCTCTAAATACTACAGGACCGCTTGGATCGCTTGAAGCGCTTGGATCACTTAGATTGCTATGGAAAGTAATTCTAACCCTGTCCCAAACACTAATCTCAACCCCAGAACTAACTTTAACCCCAACCCTAACATTAATATTATTGCTTTGTAAGTATAGTAAGCGATCCAAGCGCTCCATGCGATACAAGCGGTTCAAGCGGTCCTGTAGTATTTAGAGGAACCGGTCTAAATGTGCTACACGTTCCATTGCAATGACACCAAAACGAACAATACGGAAATTATACTTTTCCGATATTTACATTGTTATTCGGATGCTACCGCTGTTTTATTTGGCTCGTAAAATTTTGCAAACTTTCCTTTGCCTGAATCATTTGCTAATGAGATTATAATTCAATGTTGAATTATTTAAAACAAAAGTGAAATTAAAACATTTTTATCGAATAAAACAGATAAAGGAATTCCTAGATTTATAAAACTAGGAAATCACATTATGTAAACTTGTCCGAATTTGATAACATTATTTATTTTTTAAACCTCTGAATTCAATATAATATTTTATAACATTTATAACTTAATTGGTAGCCTACTGTTAAAGGGGAACTGAAGTCAATTTTAAGAATATCTTAATAAATGGAAAAAAATACGCTGATTTCAAAAATCAAATCAGTTTCTTCCAATATTTTTTTGTTAAAGAGTTATGAGCAAATATGCATTTTATTTTATGTTAGGGGATTTCCCGTATTACGTCACTGACGTTGTTGAGATTTCGTGCCTATATGCATTGTACACAATTATGTGCCAGTTTAGAGGTGAATTAGTAACATAAGCGCCTGCAGGAGCGTTGTATTTTCGTTTTTTTATGGAGACTTAGCATAACACTTGTCATATAGCCTAACTGAACCAATGTACCCTCGTGACAGCTTACCTTAAGCGCGCTCATTCAGGCCTGCACGATCCTGGACCTAAGCTGAATGCTGAGGTATACAGGTCTCGTATTTAAATGACTTTAGAATAATAAGTCTTAGCAATTTATATCATAAATCATAGAAGTGAAGACAGAACAAGAAAACTAGAACAGGAGGCAGTAAACTGTAACTGCCAGCAAAGATCAGACTATGCGGTGGGAACAGCCTATTTCTTTCATGATTGTTGCTTTTCAATATATAGCCATAATCTGCAACGTAGACTAGCAATGTTGTTATCAACCACTAGGCTACAAACTGAGAGTGTGAGAGATTTGGTATACATATGCATAGAAGTTTTAACAAATTTCTTTTGTTTTCTTCATTTCTAGAGTAAATTTAAGTTAATGTTGTAACACTAAAATGGATGACAGTTTTCAGCATTCTGGCATGGATGAAAGAAGTTTTATTGTACACAATAAAACAACACAAATTTAGTCATGTGCGTTTGAACCAAGGAAAACATCTGAAAGTATCTTTGAAGATGCAAGCCCCATAGAAGAAAATGTTTATTTAGAAACATTACCTATTGACATGACTTGGTGCCGTTGCAAAAACTGTATTCTTATGGACACACCGCACGAATGTTTATGCTGCATGAATGTACATGCATTTGTGCACAAAATAACGCCAGACTGGACTTGCATTACTAAAAGCCCCTATTTTTCAATTATCTGCTTGGATAAAGAAGTTCTTGAAGTTGCACTTGATGTACTGGGTTGATCACTATGTTTAAAATCATAATCAGAAAAATTAAAAATTGTTGGAACTGTATTTTTCACCAAGTGGTTTGTTTTCATCATCTTGGCTACTCCATTGGAGTTTGGAGTCAAATACAATTTTACTATGATAATCCTTGTCACAAATATGTGCACTACACACTGCTTCTTTTTCCAGGTAGTTTAGAACGCTTGCATTGTTGTATCCATTGCTTCAACCGTTTTTTGTCGTTGTGAGGAAATCGATGGAAGAGCACAGGTGGATTGGAATTTCGTGTGCTGTAATAGGAATTTGTACATCCTGGAGCAAAACAATATACTCCAATCACTCTTTCATCCTTCTCAGTGGCTTAACTTTAGGCATTTTACAATATCTAATAAAAAGAACTAAATTAGAAATGTGGTATATTCTTATTAACTTATTTGGGTAGTTAAGTAAAGATCTATTATATATAATCTTCACTTACTTATCTGAGTGCTTGCTGTGTACTTGTTGTCAGACTACACATCAGCTACTCAACTGTGGATTAACTGGTTTTTGCAATAAGTGGTATTCTCAACCAGTAGGCTAATGCTCAGTTTCAATAACAGCAGACATTAAATGCACCACATACACAACAGCAAAACATTATACAAACAGCCAAGGTAAACCATGAAAGAAATAGGCTTTTCCCGCCGCATAGTCTAGGTGTCTAGCCTTTGCTTGCTTGATGGCTGGTTTATTTCTATAAATTGCTGGCAGTTACAGTTTAATGCATTCTGTTATAGTTTTCTTGTTCTGTTTTCACTTTTATTATTTATGATATGAATTGCTAAGACTTATTATTCTAAAGTCATTTAAATACGAGACCTGTATACCTCAGCATTCAGCTTAGGTCCAGGACCGTGCAGGCCTTAATGACCGGGCTTAAAGTAAGCTGTCACCATGTACATTGGTTCAGTAAGGCTATATGACAAGTGTTATGCTAAGTCTCCATAATAAAAACGAAAATACAACGCTCCTGCAGGCGCTTCTGTTACTAATTCACCTCTAAACTGACACATGATTGTATACAATGCATATATGCACGAAATCTCAACAACGTCAGTGACGTAATACGGGAAATCCCCTAATCATAAAACGAAATACATTATTTGCTCATAACTCTTTAACCAAAAAATATTGGAAGAAACTGATTTGATTTTTGAAATCAGCGTATTTTTTTCCATTTATTAAGATATTCTTAAAATTGACTTCAGTTCCCCTTTAAGTTTATTTGAATGTTTTTTTTGTAAGTTAAACATTTTACTAATCATAAAGTTCAAATAAATGAATCTCCAATGCGGTCCACTGTTTTCCCACATTTTAGGCATTTTGTTGTCGTAAATGACAGTAAAAACACAACAATTAATATATCCACAAAAACAATTAATATATCCACACCCAACTTGGCACGCGAGCTCGTATTTCTGGCACGCTAGTTCAAGGAAATTAGATTCCTTTCTCTTAAAGATGATAACTTAAAAGTTGTTGTATTATTTGAGCTTTGACCACGTGCATAAAATGTTTATTACCGTAAGTTGTGAAGATTTGGTTATTTATTACCGTTTTATTGTTACTCAACAAACACCAAAGAGTACAACAATCCGCTTGCAGATTTCGCAACCTGCTGCCACAGACGAATCGGACGTGAGAGAAATTTGTACGTTTGTGCAGCCAACCAGATGTAGTTAATATCAGTTACCCTTAGCATTCTAATTTACTTTTGTTGGCAATTTGAGATACAAAGTGTTATAAGGCTAAACATGATGTACGATGTATCGGTAATGTCATTCGGTATCGGTAAAGGTCATAAATGCATATTTCGGAAAGTAAAAAAGATCGGTAACTTATTTCACATAAGCTCATCGTTACGTTTATCAAATTGCGTTAATGAGAGTAAAAATTCATCGTTGAACACACTTTTTCACCTGCTTAAGGTTTGCTCTATCAGTAATAGTACAGCGCTTGCTTATTTTGCAGTAAAGATAAAAATTAAAAGTCATTACTGTAAAACAGCGGTTCTCAAACTGGGTCCGCGGTCTTTTCTTCCAATCAACTTAACAAACAATTTGTTATGAAAGCTTACAGGCTATGGCATTTATGACATCACAAGAAGCTATTTGATGTCACATTAGTGCAATTCAAAAGTACAGAACTCCTACTATAGTAGGAAATAGTACAACTCCTGTTATAGTAGGAGTAAACATTCAAAAACAGAAATATTTAGTTGGCACGCGGAAGGATTTTTCCATTAATTTTAGCCGATTTTGGCACCCAGGCCGAGAAAGGTTGCCCACCCCTGTGATATAGCATGGATAATTAGGCAACCAGACCACCGGTTCGTTTTATTCAGAAAATATAGATATCTCAAGTTTGGATTGGTAAATTGTTTACTTTCATTTTACTTATTACGTCATAGGCGTGTTTATGTGGGCACAAAACTGACATTCCACATGAATTACGCAGTTCAATATGTACTATTCAATAAAATCGATTTAGGAACAGGAAAACTCATTAAGAAACAAATCTATTTCTTGTGGTAGGCCTGACGATATTTCGCTTAACACGGGTCGAAAATCACTGGGTTACGGCATGTTGATTTATAACTGAAGTACACATACTTTAATGTGTTTCTGCGTACCGACACCAAAAATAGTTCGAACTGGTTGTTAAGACACTGTTTTAAAGGTTGTAATGATATACTTAGCTCGTGAAAGGTTGGAAGGTTCTGTAAATATGAACCATGTGGTATGGAATGGCAGTGCGTTCGTACGGAAGAACAGTTAACGCACCCAATTATAAATTAAAAAGGTTTTAGAAATGGCTTAATTATCAGAAGCACTTACAACCAATTGCAATAGCTTCGGTAATCCGACGGTGGGCGCTATGTAATATGACGATTTCCCGTGTGTTAACACCCTTGTATTTTCCTAATTTACGAAGATAAACATTAATACCCAAGACTTATTTAAAGCTTAATATTATAGCTAATACTTAATGCCCCGTGTTAATGACAGCAGAACTATTACGTCATAATGAGCTGTATATGTTCAGTGAGGATGCTTTCTATAAGCATAGAATATTAACTTACAGATAGAAGGGTAACGAACTCGGCCGATTGTTACGGTCACGCTTGAGTACCTGTTTACTAAATGCTACCACAGTCAATACCTCGGTATTGTTTTTATATAAAATACATAGTTAAGACTGCGGCAGTTTTACCGAATTAGTTGTTTATGTTTATTTCCTAATTAAAAAAACGTTATTATTTAACCATTTACTATTATGCAGCAATAACAAGACATATTTTGAACGCACAACCCGAACATTTCCACTGTACTACTGTAGACTACTCTAGCGAATAGGCTAGCACTTACAGGCAATCAGATTGCCTTAGTCGTTGCGAAGTTAAAAATGGCAGAGAGGCATTTTAATTGGGAGATTGAGCGGATCAAACTGTTAACAACTGAAGAAGAGAACGATTTTGTCTCAGCTGAAAATATATGTCAAATGAGGTTTCCTTCTACGCAGTGTTGGAAAGGGCCTTGCCTGGTTATTTAAAGCTCAGTATACCTGGTTTGAAACTAGTCAAACAGTGGTGCAATGAATTTAGCAGCAACAGAGATGCAAATAAAATAGTTTTTCACTACCTAAAATACTGCAACGAAGCATCTTCTTTGTTTTGTGATGCAAGTGCCAGTTATATAGTTGTAGCTAAACACCTTTTGCGAATTTTAAATTGTATTGTTTTAAAACTACAAGCATCAAAAGAGAAAGCAGTTTGGGATTTCAAAGGAAGAACACGATATCATTGAGTTGAGTACTTGGCAGGGTATGTGATTCGTACATCATGAAAAAATATTCTCAAATAGAGCTGCAAGATTTTTTTAGACCGAAACAGTATATTTGTTAAATGTGTATTGCAAAAAAATAATAAAAAACTATTCCAAGCATTTTTTCTTTGTGATTGGCTCATGACATACAGTGGTCCATGAATTTTTAGTACCGAAAGTGGTGTTTCCAACCTTCACCCTCTTTATAATTTTCCTTATTGGGATTTTCTGATCGACTTCCAAGTGATCTCTGAAAAACAATAACAAAAATATAGTTTATACACATATATATATATATGCCGAGCTTGTTTGCGGTATAACATCAGGATAGGGCACTCCTATTTATCAGTGGGGTGGGAAAACGAAAATCAGTTATACACTAACGCACCATTAGTTATGTCCAGGATACCTATTATCTTGCAGTTAGGTGATCTCATCATGCATTCTGTCTGTATACAATTTCCCCTGGCATTGGTAATATGCAGTGAGTGAACCTTTATTAACAGAACAAGTTTATAGAATTGCAACAAACTAATAAATTGTACATATTAAGTTCAGAAGAAGTATATTAAGTTCAGAAGAAGAAATGGACCAGCCACAAAATGATATCTCAATGACACGTGCATCCTAGCCTAATACTATTCTGAAATGTTAACAATGCTTAAAAATAATAAAATTTTAAATGATAAACTGTCAAAACTTTATATTTCTGTTGTTTCTTAATATTAGAACTTAAGGTATTACACTACCTTATATTAAATTGCCTTTCTTTAGTCCCTTTAACTCAGCAACCAAGATACTTTTTTTTCACAGAATTTCCATGTGTCTAAAAAAACAAATTATGATTACGTTAAACAATCAAAATATCATGCAGCATATTCAACTTTACCACTATAGTCTAATATACAATAATTAAAAAATACTCTGACAACTTGAAATTCTAAAATCTATATTATAATACCGGTAGTCGGTAGGTACCAATGATATCCTCAGATATACAGTGAGTCTCACAAATTTCAGCCTTTTATAAATATGTATAATAAATTTATAACACTAACATCTTTCTGCACATGACTTACCATTTTACTACATTGTAGGGGTGACTCTAAATACCCAGTGTATGGGCACACTTGAAACTCTTACCCTAATTCTAACTCTGACCCCAACTCTAACTTTGGCATGCTGCCTGCACACTGCCCATACTGGGTATTTAGAGGAACTGCATTGTAGGCTACTACTACATTATAAGCTGGGCTGTTTTAGGCATATATGTAAAGGAAAATCACACCTAAAAATTTACCTAGACAAAAAATAGTTACTGATAATATAATGTACCGACATACTTACGATTCTTTTTTCAGCATATCTTTAATATCATCGCTAGCTTCTGCATCTCTCATTGAAAGCAAAAAGTTAGTCAAAACAATTCGATTAGCTTTAGCCTGGCTAGATTTTGCCAAGTTTGGTCGATATACTGTGAATATTATTGGGCACCTAACTTATTTTTTCTCCCCAAACTTCCGCGGCCACTTACATCCAGGAACGGGACACTGGGATGGCATTTTTTGCTTAAAAAACGTATTTTTTTGTTTAAAAAAGTTGAAACAACCAGCAATTCCGCAGGAGCTATCGCAATTGGTAGGCACTTAATGTACATCAAACTGAGGCTACAGCTGATCGACATTTGTGACGTCATACAGTAGCTTATGGGAACTCCTGATGTATTATGGGTAATTTTTTTCCTAGGAGAGAGTTGTTCATGCGAAACGACAAGTAACTTGTGGAAACACATGGTGTATTGTGGATTATATCTACCGGTATATATCTAGCGCGCTTCTGTATGAAGATGTTAAAACATTTCGAAATGTGATGGGTGCTAAACCAAATGCTGGGTATTCAGTGGTGTGCTTAGTCTATGCACTGCACACACTATTAATTCTATGAAACTGCACACACTATTTGCGTGAAAAATAACTCTAAGCCTGAACCCCAACCCTAACGCTAATCTCTACCTGAACACCAATCCTAACCCAATCAGTCAACCATGGGGTTATTGTGCATTGGTATTGATAAAATACCGGTATTAAATTTGCGGTAGCCTACCTCTAAATACTACAGGATCGCTTACTATACTGCGTAATTACAAAAGCCATGATATTAATGTTAGGGTTGGGGTTAAAGTTAGTTCTGGGGTTGAGATTAGTGTTAGGGACAGGGTGAGAATTACTTTCCATAGCAATCTAAGTAAATCAAGCGCTCCAAGCGATCCCGTAGTATTTAGAGGCACCCTTTAATTTGTGAATTTTCTGGATATTGATCAAGGAGATGCGGTTTTAAAATCATCTTTGCCGATATACAGTTTGAAAAGAAGAGAATCGGCCTAAAAAAAGAAAAAAAGATTTAAAAAAATTACCCATAATACATCAGGAGTTCCCATAAGCTACTGTATGACGTCACAAATGTCGATCAGCTGTAGCCTCAGTTTGATGTACATTAAGTGCTTACCATCGCAATTCAGTAAACAAGTGCTCATGCGTGACCACTTTCTGACGTCATAAAAAAACAAACAAAGCGTTACCCTTCTATCTGTAAGTTAGTATTCTATGCTATAAGTTTACCCGCCACGTGATCTGTCACGGTGGGTGGTTTCATAGCCTCGGGCAATCAGACTGGAAATGACCGAATCACCACACCTCTTGAACTGATTGGACAAATTCAGATCAAGTGGTCACATATTCATTAAAGTAAGGCACTAAACGGACATTGTTTGAACTTAGTGGTTTAATGTGTTCAAGTAAAATTAAAGGAAAGTGTCATTCATACACAACACACTGCAAAAGCTCCGGTAACCTGGCAATTGCCCGTGTGTTAACGTTATTTTTGTATTCACGGAGATAAACATTAATATTCTATCCACATAACCGCATTATTTAATTGTCTTAGCCGTGAAAAAAACACTGCCATAATTTCGGCAACTGTGGATAAATCTTTCAAAGCACGGATTTTGCTCAGAAGTGTCAGACAACATTGCCTTTCCAGTTATAAAGTCGACAGTTCCCGAAAGGTTTTAGATCGAAACCGTAAGATGGTTTGTAGATTGGGTCTTTGGGCAAGAAATTTAGCACACATTGCTTAAACTCAGTGGATTAATGAGTTCTGCTAAATTGGAATGATTGTCTCATAAATACACAACACACTACAATAGCTCCGTTAACCCGACGTTGGGCGTAATCTGACGATTGCCGGTGTGTTAACGGGTTCCATGACAACTGAACCCCTTACAACTGAACCCCTTACAACTGAACCCTTACAACTGAACCCTTTACAACTAAACCCCTACAATTAAGCCCCTTACAACTGAACTCCTTTTAAATGAACCCCTTTAAACTGAACCCCTTTACAACTGAACCCATTTCAATTGAACCTCTTTACAACTGAACCCCCTTTTCAGTTAATAGGGTTCGGTTAAAAGGGGTTCAGTTGTAGGGGCTCAGTTGTAGGGGCTCAGTTGTAGGGGTTCAGTTGACTGGTCACCGTGTTAACGACCCTTGCGTTTCTCCATTTACAGGGAAAAACATGAAAATATACTATCAATGGAGGTTCCAAAGCGAATCGAACCCCAAATAACCAATCCGAATCATAAAATACGACCCCAAGAAAATAACAACAATACAAGAGAATTAAACTGCAATGAAATGTTGTTATAATGGAATGCAACGTAACTATGGCGTGATACAAAGACGGAATTTGGAAAATCTCGCGACCTTTTCACAGTTAAGGTAGAAAACACAAGAAGCATTGCAATATACTCTGGTAATGTCTCGTCATTAATACTGATAACATGCTGTGTCATGTCCACTATAAACATGATACAGCGAAAAATGTCATGTTTATACGCTTTACTTGTAAATCAGGAGCTTTTATCCAGGTTTTTTTTTATAACAAAGTAAGCTTTTGTCCAGGTTGTCTTTACAAAGCGGAGCTTTTATCCAGGTTTATTTTTATAGAAAGTAAGCTTTTGTCCAGGTTATCCTTAAAAAGTGGAGCTTTTTATCCAGGTTGTCTTTAAAGAGTGGAGCTTTTATCCAGGTTTGTCTTTAAAAAGTGGAGCTTTTATCCAGGTTGTCTTTACAAAGCGGAACACTATGGGCTTTTACCCAACAACCTTTTCCAACGGTTGCTAATACAAAGTGGAGCTTTTATCCAGGTAAAGACTTCGTAAGTAATTCAGCCTAGCTGCTGATCAATAGAAAGCTCAATAATTTCTCCACAGCTGTTTCTCCTTTTCCCATGCGCATTGTCGGACTGCGACGATCCTACCACACACACATGCTCGCTGTCAGCTTCAGCAGTCGGGGAATTACACTTAGCAGCATTTTCACAAATTTCCCCACTATCAATTTGTTTCATATGTTCGTTGCTTTCAGTTACGTTTTCCGGAGTCCGAAAACCGTCGTCCGGTGCGGTTAGTTGCGTTGGGTTTTTAGGTTCTAAACAATCCAGGTCAGAATTTGCCGTTTCAAAGTCGAATTTCCCGTTTAGCGATGAACTCATTAAAATCCCACTGTCGGGAGATTCGGAGTGATTTTCACCCGAATCCGATTTCCCACTTCCCACTCCTTTGCTCCTCTTTGTTTCTTTATTATCTTCAGGAGAGAAAATCTCTCCGGTTTCTCCGTCCATCCCATCGCCAAATATGGGCATCTCGTGGCAAATTTCTCCGCATGAGTTTCGTCTTACCGGTTTCGGCCTGAAATTTTTTGTTTTAGTTTATTTGACTTTTCTCCTTAAAAAATCAATTTTCCGCCGAAGGGTTGCAGAATCGAAACTAGTCGCTAGCTAGTCAGTTGCGGCTTTGGCCAAGGCATTTAACGGACATTGCCTGAAATTAGTGGAATGATGGGTTCTAAAAAATGAAAAAACAACAGTCATTAGCACGTTATAAAGAAATAAAAATCACAACCATTTAATCAAATAAAGAGACGTGGTCGTTTGACTACAACTTTTAATTTAAAACTTTTAAATAATATTTATAGTCAACAAAATTTTGACTTCAGTTTTACCTTAACATCAATTTATTTATTAAAAACAATTTAAAATGTTTCCTCTTTTGGTATTTTAATATTTTTTTAATTTCTAGAATTATTTAATTAAAAATAAATTGCATTTTTTACAAATACCACTTTTCAAACTAGAAATTGCATCGATTAATATATTTATGTTTTAATTTAACATATTTGTACATTTATTAAAATATTGTTTAATTTAATTGTATATTTCCCCAAAACAATAATTTTATATAAATTCATGATATATTTAATGCAAAATATAACGAATTTCATAAAATATTTGAGTTTTCTCTTAAAATTAACGAATAACCATTACATTAAACCGAAGGGCATTTACGTTATACAAGGTGTAATTGTGCGTCCATAATTGATATTATCTTTGCGTTTTACGTCAGAAGGTAAGGGGAAAATGATTACAATTGGAAAAATATGGGTTTTTCTAAGAAAAAACTAAATGAACCTTAAACGGCTTTTAAAAAAACTTTTCAGTCTTTT